>RWGZ01001596.1:0-44621 GCA_009725065.1 Utricularia reniformis
TTTAGCGTATTCATTGCTGACACAACCAACCGCCCTACAATAACTTTCTTCTATTTCTTTGACTCGTTCAGTTATCCTCCGTGAGATGTGTGAGCGACACAACATTGTTTGAGCTACATGAGAAAGATATCCCTTCGTGTGAGGTGGTTTTACCAACTTAACAAATTACTATTGTGTGACATGGATGAGTCCATTGTCTTTCTTGACATACTGTTCGGAACGACTCCACTTCGTATGCATCTTTACAATCTTTCTCGAGAATTTTCGACTGTCTATAAAGTTGCTTATTCACCAGTTAATTAAACAATCGCGTCATAAGATATCATCAATAAGATTTCTTAAGCATAAAATCGGCAAATATAAATGCCATAAAACATCCTTATATAACGAGCAAGATAAAATTCTTTAACAAAATATTCCCTGTTATCGGCCACCCATTTGATCACTTTGGTCATAACTAGGAGTCCCCAGTTATAATAGAATTTAGTGGTATTTGTACCATAAAATGAATATTTTCCATTTTAATCGCTTATCCAAATGAAATCCATAAATATGATTCATCGGTCATTCATAAATAGATAATTAATCCATGCGATAAATTCTCATAAAATGATCCCTTTTATAGGGATATTACTTTAAAATATAGATAATAACTGTGAATACTCGAACATAAATAATGGGAATTGATGTCATAAGGCCATCACTTGGTCACTTTGATCGTAAATGAGAACACCCAATCATAAATAGTGAAAACCATACCATAAGACTATCACATGGTCGCTTCGATCATAAATAGAATTCCTCAAGTCATGGTATTGGACCTAAACGAGCGCCCAAGACATCTTACTTAGATCGACATGTTCCGTTCTCCTCCAAAAAATTAGCGTATGAAGCCTTCACAATCCAGGTGAAAGTAGCGTCAGGTTGTCCCGAGTGTGAAAGTAGGGTTTAGGTGAAGACTTCTAATAACAACGTGTTTCATTCCATTCAATAAGATCGCATTCTCCCGAGTGGAATAAACTCTAGATTCATTGTATTTGTCCCCTCGTGATTACTGGTTCAATAGATCCCAATTCAAAACGCATGTGATAAGCTCATGTTCTTACTTATGAACAAAACATTTTTACTTGCAAGTCCCTAGTGTTAACGAAATTAGATTGTCGAGTATCACAGAGGTCCACAACCTCTAATTTGAGCATAAGAAATTCCGCTCATAACAACGTACTAAGCATACTCATTTTATCATGTGGAATCCCGGTACTAGGTTAAATAGTAGAGGTCTTTGCTTTCCCAGTCATCGAAACATGTATATTACCAAGAGATGATACTGTAATCGTGACAACATCACATAACTATTCTCTTCAACGTTTCATTGAAAGAAAAATAATCACTTGATCTATTCTTGTCAATATATATATTTTCGCATAGACAATCACATTCATGAGACTCACTTTCATAAGATTTTAAATCTCCTCTCTGAATAGGATTAATGTCGGTTCATCGAAATTCGACCTTTGGTATTTTCCTACTAACATGATTATTGACCAATGTTTCTCGTCATTGCACCCAACTAAGGCATCATTTACGGCTTCTTTAAATGCGCAAGATATGAAACCCAAGGTTTTACGATGGGAAATTGGAGACATAAGCAAATCTTTTCTCATATAATGCTTCAAACTTTCAAGAACCAATCGACTCTATTCATTCAATTCTGAAAAGTTTACCTACTCGCAATGCTAGAAGGAATATCTAATTTTCAACCAGAAATCACATCCGAATACCAAAAATGCCATTGTGAGTGTACCGATCGAACCCGAGGTTGTCCAAATTACGAAAATACCCCAATTATAGAAGCGAACTCCAATTACGAAAATTGCATTTTCGTAATTTGGGTTAATAAGGCTTCTATATTTTCGAAATTATAGAAGCCTTTGTGTCATTTTTTACGTAGTTATGACACCCGCGGGGTTCGTCTAACGTGGCTAAATGATATTTTCGGTATTCTGATGTGATTTCGGGTTGAAATGGCGACACTGGTATTTTTGTAATTTGGACACCCCCGGGTCCGATCGTTACACATACTATGGTATTTTTGGTATTATGAGGTAATTTCGGGTTGAAATGGCATCGGGGGTATTTTCGTAATTTGGACACACTCGGGTTCGATCGATACACTCACAATGGCATTTTCGGTATTCGGAGGTTATTTCTTGTTGAAATGTCGTCGGTGGTATTTTCGTAATTTTGACATCAACGGGTCCAATCGGTACGCCCACAATGGTATTTTCTGTAATCTGATGAATTTTATTGGTTTTGGGCAACTGGAGGCCACATGGAAAGTTTCCGGATGAGACACGACTATTTTCGGATAATTACGAGTCGGAGTGACCCCAAGGGTCACGGGTCGATCGAGGAGCATACCGGACGATCGGAGACATTACGAAAGATATTCAGTCGAGATCGGGTGTTTTTATAGAAGTTTGGTCAAATCAGACCAAATTGGATAAGACTGGGCTTTGAACCCATAGGTAAGTTGTTGGGCATAAATCATCTATAAATACACGTCTCTGGTCATTTGAAAAGGGTTCGGAATCAAAACCGTAGAAAAAACTCTGAGGTGGAATTCTTGAAATCAACAAATTCCTAAAATCCTCGATGAACAGTAACTTCGGCGATGAATAGTATATCCGCGATAAATAGTAACTCTAGCATGAATAGTGAAATCCGCGATAAATAGTAACTCCAGTAATGAATAGTAACTCCATATGTGAATAGTGAAATCTGCGGTGAATAGTAACTCCGGTTGAATAGTGACTCCAACATAAACTGTAAAATCTGCAATGAATAATGATTCAACGATTTCGTCCCGATCGTTATTATCGAGCTCATTTCTTCCCTCCAGATCGAGTTTATATCATTTATTTGATTGAATAGACCATATTTTGTAATGTTGTACTTTATTATAGTGAAACACCCAGGTAGAGCTTCGCTCTCCCGATGACGTAAGCTCACACATTGTGAGCCCAATCTCGTAATTCTTTGTGTCTTAACAACATCAACAAAAAAAATTGACTAATAAAAAATATCAAAAATATTTTAAGACTAGATCAGTTTGGTGCCGTCCGTGGGTACCTGAGACTTAGTCCCATTGAGAGCTCTTATGCTGAGCTTGGATTTTGTTATCTATTATGATGATCTGAGATTTTTTATATGAGAACGATGTAGATGAAGATATTGTGACGGAGTGTACCCTCATTCGATAGAAATCGATAGATATTTTACTTGCGACTCAATCAGTGCCACCGGAAGAGTTCGCGGTAGTGTAAACGCATTGCATCGGTGTGTGCCATGATATATATCCAGAGTGAGATTTCATTGGCAGTGATTTCAACTATTGCGCAATAGAGCAGTGGATAATGTGTGAGGTAGAGTTTTATAAGAAAGAATAAGATTAAAGAGGGCATGTGAAGAGTTGTTCGTTGGTTGATATCTTGAGTAAATAAAGATTTATGTGTGAAACAAGTTTTTCCGAGGTTAATGTGATGAAAGTCAAATGAGTATTAGATAAACGGTTTGTTATCGCTTGATAATTAGAGGCGCGAACGATATCTTAAGTAGATATTGTCTAAGAATATTAAGATGAGAATGACGTGAACTCAACCCAAACACCTGAGCCACATCTGTTATATAAGGATAAAATAGACTTTCAGCTTTTATCATACGGGGAATTGATCGAATCGAAGTTTCGGCAGCTTCTTTGAATGAGACTATCTTCCGGTTATTCAACCTTTTGGCGATGTTTTCTATCATTTCATATTGGGATTCATGCATCAATTTTATTCGGCATGTGTGCATTTCAATGTATCGGTGGAGTCAACTACACATTTAATCACTTTGTGGAATGATCATAAGGAGACATTGTTGGGTTGTTGTAACCCGTTTTGAGGAGCAATGCAGGAGCATCTCTCGAATTATTGTTAGTAAGAAAGTCTGAGTATTTCAGCTTATTTTGGCTGACCACCCTCTACGCAATTCTTAAACAAGGATCGTCGGAAGAAATGTAAGAGATTGCCCTAAGATGTACCTAGTATATTGCTGAAGATGAAGCAGTATGTGATAATGAAGCCATGGAAAACTGAGATACGGACTTTTTCGGCACTCAATTACAAGCATATTCTCACCATGATAACAATTGAAAGGAGGATCTCTTATNATCAAAATCATCACACCTAGAGTATGTGGAACAATGTGAAATATGAGCCAAATGATAATCATACAAATCACATTGTAAAATTGGTAAAACAAAGTGTATTCAAACTAATAAAACCTAACATCAAGAACACTTCTTGTATACAATAAAAGTAAGTTCGAAAACGGAATGATTGTGCAAATCATAACAACACGACTTCATGTCATATCATTTAAACTATAGTTCAATCACATAATTCATGGTATAACCAAGTTATATATGGTTCTAATAACATGTATTCATGTTTTAACAACATCAATTCAAGTTAAATTGAAATCAAAATCATCACACCTAGAACATGTGGAACAATGTGAAATATGAGCCAAATGATAATCATACAAATCACATTTTAAATTTGGTTAAACCAAGTGTATAAACTCAATAAAGCCTAACATCACGAATACTTGTTGTGTATACAAAAAAAATAAGTTCGAAAATGGAAATATCGTGCAAGTCATGACAACACGACTTCATTCCATAGCATTCGAACAATAGTTTAATAACATAAATCATCGTATAACAAAATTATTCTGGGTTCTAACAACATCTATTCGTGTTTAACAACATCAATTCAAGTTTACTTGAAATCAAAATCATCACACCTAGAGTATGTGGAACAATGTGAAATATGAGCCAAATGATAATCATACAAATCACATTGTAAAATTGGTAAAACAAAGTGTATTCAAACTAATCAAAGCCTAACATCAGGAACACTTGTTGTGTATACAAAAAAACTAAATTAGAAAACGGAATGATCGTGCAAGTCATGACAACACGACTTCATGTCATGGCATTTAAACTATAGTTTTGATATAGCCTTAAAATATTTTTGGTATTTTTGATCAGTCAATTCAATTGTTTTTTTTTTAATGTTCTTAAGACAGAAATAATTACGAGGTTGGGCCACAATGTGTGAGCTTACTGTTTTGTCGCGAATTTACTATTCATCGCAAATTTCACTATTCACTGACGGAGTTACTGTTTTGTCGCGGATTTACTATTCATCCCGAATTTCACTATTCATCCCGGAGATACTATTTCATCGCGGATTTACTATTCACGCCGGAGTACTGTTTTATCGCGAATTTCACTATTCACTGCCGGAGTTACTGTTCTGTCGCGGATACCTTTTATCGCGGATTTCACTATTCACCGCCGGAGTTACTGTTCATCGCGGATTTTAGGACTTGGCTGATTTCAGGAATTCCAACTTCGAGTTTTTTCTTCATTCATCTCCCATTCCGACCCCTTTTCAAGTGATAATGAACTTGTATTTATAGAGAATTCAAACTAGTAACTCACCTATTGGTTAATAGCCCAATCTTATCCAGTCTGGCCCGATTTGGCCCAATTTGCACAAAAACACCCGGTTTCAACCGGATATTTATCGTAATGTCCCCGATTACTCGCAATACCTCTCGATCGACTCGTAACTTGCGGAAATAAGCCAAAATACACTCAAAAGAGATCTATCTCAACAATACTCATCAGATATCCAAATTATCACGTAATATTTGCCATAACATTTTCTGGACACCAAATTACGAAAATACCCCTAGCAACACTCCAATTCGGAATTATGCAATAATTCTCGTGACTCCTCCGGAAACTTTCCATGCGGCCTCCGGATTCCCAAAATAAGTAAGAATACCTCACATTACAGAAAATACCGTAGTGGGTGTATGCATCGGACCCGGTGCGTCCAAATTACGAAAATACATCCGTCGCCATTTCAACCACAAATCACCTCAAAATACCGAAAATACCATAGTGATCGTACCGATCGGACCCTGGGGTGTCCAAATTACGAAAATACCCTTGGCATCATTTCAGACCGAAATCATCCAAAGCTGCTCCAAACACCATCAGAGTCCTCATACGTGGGCCTTTTAGTCACGTCAGACGAGTCTAGGGGTATCATAATTACCTAAGTAACCCCGGGCAATATCAATAGTCCCCTGGTTTGCAGATTCAGATTCTGAGTCGTAAACCACATTATGCTGGCTCGTCACAAAGTTAAGTAATCGCTCGTACACTTTTTTGCGAAGAAAATGAGTAAGACCGAAAGTGTCTCGAAGACATTATGGGTATCAGATTCCCAGCTCAAACGAGAATTTCAAGACTTTTCATCTCGGATAATATGTTCATATATGTATCGCTCTTTGCTTTGCGTACCGATGCATTTTAGTGTACCCTGAATTTATGCCGTGCCGCTTCGATTCATCAATTCCATGCACTCAAATTTAGTAAGAGGCTGATTATGACTTTGCTTCCCATCGAATATTATGTTGGGGACATGCCGACTGAGGCTGAATCATTATCTTTCCTCTATTCATGCTTCCAATATATACCGTGTGGGAATTCAGATTCTATCCTTAAGTAATTTCTTTATTGCTGGGGAAGCTTCTCCTTGGAAGATGCTAGCTGAACTTTACGAGTTATAAGAAAAGAACACCAAGATCCCCGACTGAGAATCATGTTGGAAAAAACCTAAAACCAGCAAGAACATAATAATGTCTCATAAGAAAGCTGGGAACCGTTATATTTTCATCTTCTCAATATTGATTCCTCGTATGTTTCCAATAACATTTTAATAAGCAAACTCGGTTGCCAATAACACGATTCCACATGAAAAGATAATCTCATTAGTTGATCTCTTCATAATGATGATAGGTAGTTGATAATAAATCATTTTTATCACCGTTGATTCGTTAGACAATAGGTGCATTTGCGTATTCTCTTGCCTAGCAATACACTTCAATGTATAAGATATCAATCTTGAAAACACATTATTCTGAAAACCCCGCATGGGCATAAAACGCCTCATTTCATTAAACATCTTTGTTTAGCGATCCGGAGAAATATAAACTTTTATTTGCTGACTTGGTGATAAATTGGTCAAATGAATTCCTCGAAAAGAAAAATATGAGCTTTCGATAATTCAGAATATGTAGGAAGACTTCTAATAACAACGTGTTTCATTCCATTCAATAAGATCTCATTCTCCTGAATGGAATAAACACTAGATTCCTTGTATTTGTCCCCTCGTGATTACTGGTTCAATTGATCCGAATTCAAAACGCATGTGATAAGCTCATGTTCTTACTTATGAACAAAACATTTTTACTTGCAAGTCCCCAGTGTTGACGACATTAGATTGGCGAGTATCACAGAGGTCTACAAGCACTAATTTGAGCATAAGAAATTCCGCTCATAACAACGTATTAAGCATACTCGTTTTATCATGTGGAATCCCGCCACTAGGTTAAATAGTAGAGGTCTTTGCTTTCCCGGTCATCGAAACATGTATATTACCAAGAGATGATACTGTAATCGTGACAACATCACATAACTATTCTCTTAAACGTTTCTTTGAAAGAAAAATAATCGCTCGATCTATTCTTGTCAATATATATATTTTCGCATATACAATCACATTCATGAGACTCACTTTCATAAGAATTTAAATCTCCTCTCTGAATAGGATTAATGTCGATTCATCGAAATTCGACCTTTGGTATTTTTCTACTAACATGATTATTGACCAATGTTTCTCGTCATTGCACCCAACTAAGGCATCATTTACGACTTCTTTAAATGCGCAAGATATGAAACCCAAGGTTTTACGAGGGGAAATTGGAGACATAAACAAATCTTTTCTCATATAATGCTTCAAACTTACAACATAAAAGTAAGTTCGAAAACGGAATGATCGTGCAAATCATAACAAGACGACTTCATGTCATATCATTTAAACTATAGTTTAATCACATAATTCATGTAATAACCAAGTTATATAAGGTTCTAACAACATGTATTCATGTTTTAACAACATCAATTCAAGTTAAATTGAAATCAAAATCATCACACCTAGAACATGTGAAACTATGTGATAAATGAGCCAAATGATATTCATTCAAATCACATTTTAAATTTGGTTAAACCAAGTGTATAAACTCAATAAAGCCTAACATCACGAATACTTGTTGTGTATACAAAAAAAATAAGTTCGAAAACGAAATTATCTTGCAAGTCATAACAACACGAATTCAAGTCATAGCATTCAAACTATAGTTTAAAAACATAAATCATGGTATAACCAAATTATTCTTGGTTCTAACAACATCAATTCATGTTTTAACAACATCAATTCAAGTTTTGTTTAAATCAAAATCGTCACACCTACAACATGTGAAACTATTCGACAAATGAGAAAAAAGATATTCATACAAATCACATTTTATATTTGGTTAAACGAAGCGTATAATCCCAATAAAGCCTAACATCACGAATACTTGTTGTGTATACAAAAAAAGTAAGTTCGAAAACGGAATTATCGTGCAAGTCATGACAACACGACTTCATGTCATATCATTCTAACTACATCTATTCATGTTTTAACATTATCAATTCAAGTTTACTTGAAATCAAAATCATCACACCTAGAACATGTGAAACTATGTGATAAATGAGCGAAATGATATTCATACAAATCACATTGTAAATTAGGTAAAACCAAGTGTATTCAAACTAAATAAAGCCTAACATCAAGAATACTTATTGTTTATACAAAAAAGTAAGTTCAAAAACGGATTGATAGTGCAAGTCATAACAACACGACTTCATGTCATATCATTTAAACTATAGTTTAATCACATAAATCATGGTATAACCAAGTTATTTATGGTTCTAACAACATTTATTCATGTCTTAACAACATCAATTCAAGTTAAATTGAAATAAAAAACATAACACCTAGAACATGTGGAACTATGTGATAAATGAGCCAAATGATATTCATACAAATCACATTTTAAATCTGGTTAAAGCAAGTGTATAAACTCAATAAAGCCTAACATCACGAATACTTGTTGTGTATACAAAATAAATAAGTTCGAAAACGGAATTATCGTGCAAGTCATAACAACACGACTTCATTCCATAGCATTCAAACAATAGTTTCATAACATAAATCATCGTATAACAAAACTATTCTTGGTTCAAAATACATCTATTCGTGTTTTAACAACATCAATTCAAGTTTACTTGAAATCAAAATCTTCACACCTAGAACATGTGGAACTATGTGAAAAATTAGCCAAATGATATACATACAAATCACATTGTAAATTTGGTAAAACCAAGTGTATTCAAACTAAATAAAACCTAACATCAAGAATACTTATCTTGTATACAATAAAAGTAAGTTCGAAAACGGAATGATCGTGCAAATAATAACAACACGACTTCATGTCATATCATTTAAACTATAGTTTAATCACATAATTCATGGTATTACCAAGTTATATACGGTTATAACAACATGTATTCATGCTTTAACAATATCAATTCAAGTTAAATTGAAATCAAAATCATCACACCTAGAACATGTTGAACTATGTGATAAATGATATTCATACAAATCACATTTTAAATTTGGCTAAACGAAGTGTATAAACTCAATAAAGTCTAACATCACGAATACTTGTTGTGTATACAAAAAAAATAAGTTCGAAAACGGAAATATCGTGCAAGTCATAACAACACGGCTTCATTCCATAGCATTCAAACAATAGTTTAATAACATAAATCATCGTATAACAAAATTATTCTTGGTTCTAACAACATCTATTCGTGTTTTAACAACATCAATTCAAGTTTTGTTGAAATCAAAATCATCACACCTAGAATATGTGGAACATTGTGAAAAATTAGCCAAATGATTTTCATACAAATCCCATTTTAAATTTGGTAAAACAAAGTGTATTCAAACTAATCAAAGCCTAAAATCAGGAACACTTGTTGTGTATACAAAAAAACTAAGTTAGAAAACGGAATGATCGTGCAAGTCATAACTACACGACTTCATGTCATAGCATTTAAAATATAGTTTAATCACATAAATCAATGTATAACCAAGTTATTCTTGGTTCTAACAACATGCATTCTTGTTTTAACAACATCAATTCAAGTTTAATTGAAATCAAAATCTGCACACCTAGAACATGTGGAACTATGTGAAAAATTAGCCAAATGATATACATACAAATCACATTGTAAATTTGGTAAAACAAGTGTATTCAAACTAAATAAAGCCTAACATCAAGAATACTTATTTTGTATACAATAAAAGTAAGTTCGAAAACGGAATGATCGTGCAAATCATAACAACACGACTTCATGTCATATCATTTAAACTATAGTTTAATCACATAAATCATGTATAACCAAGTTATTCTTGGTTCTAACAACATCCATTCGTGTTTTAACAACATCAATTCAAGTTTAATTGAAATCAAAATCATCACACCTAGAACATGTGGAACAATGTGAAAAATAAGCCAAATGATATACATACAAATCACATTGTAAATTTGGTAAAACAAGTGTATTCAAACTAAATAAAGCCTAACATCAAGAATACTTATTTTGTATACAATAAAAGTAAGTTCGAAAACGGAATGATCGTGCAAATCATAACAACACGACTTCATGTCATATCATTTAAACTATAGTTTAATCACATAATTCATGGTATAACCAAGTTATATATGGTTCTAACAACATGTATTCATGTTTTAACAACATCAATTCAAGTTAAATTGAAATCAAAATCATCACACCTAGAACATGATGAACTATGTGATAAATGAGCCAAATGATATTCATTCAAATCAGATTTTAAATTTGGTTAAACCAAGTGTATAAACTCAATAAAGCCTAACATCACGAATACAAGTTGTGTATACAAAAAAAATAAGTTCGAAAACGGAATTATCTTGCAAGTTATAACAACACGAATTCAAGTTATAGCATTCAAACTATAGTTTAATAACATAAATCATGGTATAACCAAATTATTCTTGGTTCTAACAACATGAATTCATGTTTTAACAACATCAATTCAAGTTTTGTTATAATCAAAATCGTCACACCTACAACATGTGGAACTATTCGACAAATGAGCCAAATGATATTCATACAAATCACATTTTATATTTGGTTAAACGAAGTGTATAAACACAATAAAGCCTAACATCACGAATACTTGTTGTGTATACAAAAAAAGTAAGTTCGAAAACGGAATTATTGTGCAAGTCATGACAACACGACATCATTCCATAGCATTCAAACTATAGTTTAATAACATAAATCATCGTATATCAAAATTATTCTTGGTTCTAACTACATCTATTCATTTTTTAACATCATCAATTCAAGTTTACTTGAAATCAAAATTATCACACCTAGAATATGTGGAACAATGTGAGAAATGAGCCAAATGATAATCATGCAAATCACATTTTAAAATTGGCAAAACAAAGTGTATTCAAACAAATCAAAACCTAACGTCAGGAACACTTGTTGTGTATACAAATAAACTAAGTTAGAAAACGGAATGATCGTGCAAGTCATAACAACACGACATAATGTCATAGCATTTAAACTATAGTTAAATCACATAAATCAATGTATAACCAAGTTATTTTTGGTTCTAACACCATGTATTCATGTTATAACAACATGAATTCAAGTTTTTTTGAAATCAAAATCGTCACACCTAGAACATGTGGAACTATTCGACAAATGAGCCAAATGATATTCATAGAAATCACATTTTATATTTGGTTAAACGAAGTGTATAAACTCAATAAAGCCTAACATCACGAATACTTGTTGTGTATACCAAAAAAGTAAGTTCGAAAACGGAATTATGGTGCAAGTCATGACAACACGACTTCATTCCATAGCATTCAAACTATAGTTTAATAACATAAATCATCGTATATCAAAATTATTCTTGGTTCTAACTACATCTATTCATGTTTTAACATCATCAATTCAAGTTTACTTGAAATCAAAATCATCACACCTAGAATATGTGGAACAATGTGAAAAATGGGCCAAATGATAATCATACAAATCACATTGTACAATTGGTAAAACAAAGTGTATTCAAAATAATCAAAGCCTAACATTAGGAACACTTGTTGTGTATAAAAAAAAACTAAGTTAGAAAACGGAATGATCGTGCAAGTCATAAAAAAACGACTTCATGTCATAGCATTTAAACTATAGTTGAATCATATAAATCAATGTATAAACAAGTTATTCTTGGTTCTAACAACATGTATTCATGTTTTAACAACATCAATTCAAGTTTTGTTGAAATCAAAATCGTCACACCTAGAACATGCGGAGCTATTCGACAAATGAGCCAAATGATATTCATACAAATCACATTTTATATTTGGTTAAACCAAGTGTATAAACTCAATAAAGCCTAACATCACGAATACTTGTTGTGTATACAATAAAAATAAGTTCGAAAACGGAAATATCGTGCAAGTCATAACAACACGACTTCATTCCATAGCATTCAAACAATAGTTAAATAACATAAATCATCGTATAACAAAATTATTCTTGGTTCTAACAACATCTATTCGTGTTTTAACAACATCAATTCAAGTTTTGTTGAAATCAAAATCATCACCTAGAATATGTGGAACATTGTGAAAAATGAGCCAAATGATAATCATACAAATCACATTTTAAATTTGGTAAACCAAAGTGTATTCAAACTAATCAAAGCCTAACATCTGGAACACTTGTTGTGTATACAAAAAAACTAAGTTAGAAAACGGAATGATCGTGCAAGTCATAAAAACACAACTTCATGTCATAGCATTTAAACTATAGTTTAATCACATAAATCAATGTATAACCAAGTTATTCTTGGTTCTAACAACATGAATTCTTGTTTTAACAACATCAATTCAAGTTTAATTGAAATCAAAATCTTCACACCTAGAACATGTGGAACTATGTGAAAAATTAGCCAAAAGATATACATACAAATCATATTGTAAATTTGGTAAAACCAAGTGTATTCAAACTAAATAAATCCTAACATCAAGAATACTTATTTTGTATACAATAAAAGTAAGTTCGAAAACGAATGATCGTGCAAATCATAACAACACGACTTAATGTCGTATTATTTAAACTATAGTTTAATCACATAATTCATGGTATAACCAAGTTATATATGGTTCTAACAACATGTATTCATGTTTTAACAACATCAATTCAAGTTAAATTGAAATCAAAATCATCACACCTAGAACATGTGGAACTATGTTATAAATGAGCCAAATGATATTCATTCAAATCACATTTTAAATTTGGTTAAAACAAGTGTATAAACTCAATAAAGCCTAACATCACAAATACTTGTTGTGTATACAAAAAAAATAAGTTCGAAAACGGAATTATCTTGCAAGTCATAACAACACGACTTCAAGTCATAGCATTCAAACTATAGTTTAATAACATAAATCATGGTAGACCCAAATTTGATCTCGTCTAAAAATATTTTAGAGTGTTTGTTTATGATCAGTCAATTTTTAATTACTCGAAATTTAATTTTTGTGAGGACACGAGCGATATACGAGGTTGGGCCCACAATGCGTGAGCTTACGTCCTCGGGAGAGCATAGCTCTACCTTGGTTTTCACTATAATAATCAAAGGATACAAGTACAATCATGAGATAATGATAATCCGAATGAAAACGGTACGAAAAACGATCAATTCCACTCCATCGCGCCCGAGGCGACGAAAACTTGCGAATTAAGGTGATGTTCACGANAACTCGCGACTCGTGACTTTTTGAACGAAAAGTCGCGGGTATGAGGCTAGACAGCGAAATCTCGCGACTACTGGTACGATGCATGCTCTCGCGACTTTTTGAGCGAAAAGTCGCGAGTCACAGGATTCAATAGGGTCTCGTGACTTTTTGTACGAAAAGTCGCGACTAGGTCAAAACTGGCGAAACCGGGAGTTTTGGGAAGCGTGCCAAGAGTCTGCCCCCTTTTCTGGGGCCCATCGTCTTGTATTTATAGAAAAATTCGGTCCAATAAGTGAACTTAAGGTCCAAAAGCCCAATCTTAGTCAAATTAGCCCAACTTCTTTAGAAAATATCCAATTAATCCGGAATATGTGTCACAGCTCCACGGAACTTCGGGACTCCATCCCGGTCGAGAGTTTAGTAGGAAATGCGATGAGAAAATACCGGATAACCTCGTATATCAGTTCTTTGCCTCCAAACAGTGAATACGCAGCCACATAACATCATTGCACCCGGCCGATGTGCTCCCGGGTGGCAAATTACGAAAATACCTCTGGCCCCGTCCGGTGCCGAAATAATCCAAAACACTTACAGAAGCCTTATATGGGGTCCAGCATGCCTAAATTACGAGAATACCCTCGAGAACGCCTCGCAATAGACATATAAAAATACATAAAATACCACATAGCCACGTCGGACGAGCCCCGAGGTTAACATAATTACATAAATAACCTCGGGCAATATCAATAGTCCCCTGGTTTTCAGATTCAGATTCTGAGTCGTCAACCACATTATATCATCTCGTCTAGAAATCAAGAACTCTTTCATAAACTTTTAACAATACCATGAATAAAGTCAAACTCATCTTGTTATTACTAACGAAATCAGATTTCGAGATGAATTGAGAATTTCACGCTTCTTCAACTTGGAGTGTATGCTCTTATACGTATAACTTTTTACTTTGCATACTAGTGCGCTTCGTTATTGACTGAAATTATGATGCGTCGTTTCGATTTGTTAGTGTTACTCGATCGAACTTAGAAAATATTTGTCAACTGTCATCAAGAGGTTTTAGTTTCGCCTTGGGGCTCTCGCTTTCTTCTTAGTCAAAGTCCCGCTTTTCATAACTTTGAGGGTTCGCTCGACTCCTTAACTCCATAATTCAATCTTGTTCCCGTCGTATATTTTTTCCAGCGTCATATATTTTTTTCCACAAAACACCGAGCTCATATATTTTTTCCACAAAACATCGAGCTCATATATTTTTTCCAGCATGAGATATCCACATTTTCTAGCAAGAAAATCACTCTCCCGCCTTTGTCAGAAGGTTGATACTTATTCCTTTGTCATTCCCACTAATTTACAATTATCGGCTACCGTAAAGGCTTTCGCCTATGTAGCATGCGTGGTTTCTTAGTAAGGGCCGTTGAAATAAACAAGGTCATATGTTTAAACATGAAGAGTAACGTTTGAATTTGAAATCGAGTTCCCAACTTTAAGGCGAAATGACGACTTACTGTCTCTTTTAGATACGATCGTATAAAATATCGCATAAAAGCAAAGTGTCTCTAGCAGACGTCTAAGAATTAAGATTCCCCTTTTTTTTAATGAGTTTCTCTTGCGGCGAGATTCGCCTCGGAAGACACTAGCTCAACTCTATTGATTATAAGATAAGTAAACTGAGAAGCCTCGACTGGGCGATAGAAAACTAGGGCAATAAAGTAAAATTACCTCATAAAAAGGCCAAGAAACGTCCTACTATCATCTTACACCCATATGTTTCCTTTGATAAAAGAAGTCTCAATTCCGTCTGAGATTGATAATCTCTATCTTCGAATTTAAGAGTTGCCTCTGCTTGGTTCCTTCTATAATAAAACTTTACAACTCGATCAAGCCTGATAGATATTGCTAAATTCGTGGTGTTATCTCGGGTAAGAAAATCTATGCCGTCTATAAAACGACTTTACAATATCTCCAATAGTAAATAAGATAGTCCATGTCATACTCGTAATAATTCTCTAGGCCGTATGACCGTAAATAGCTACGCACGTGTTAAACAATAACATGCTAATCGGTCTCTCTCATAAATAATGAACCTGAGCCATCCATAAAATACTTAAGACCCATTCACAATGTGTTGAAAGAGTCTACTCCTTTCGGGGGTAATTACTTGATCACTTTCGTATGGATCCCAATCAAGCGTCTCTCATCGTAGGAGATCGTAACACAAATTTCCTCGCCATACATTAGGGAATGACCCTTGACTATTGCAACTTCGTTTAATGGAGCGATCTTAATACATCCAAGGCAGCTTCTTGGAGCTTCTTGGTTCTTTCAACCATAACAAAAAATACGAGACAATCATGAGACAATTACTGGATACACCATTTATACGAAATAAAAATATAGGCTCATCCACTTGACATAGATTCATCAAGTTCATCGCTAACATGACCCCAACAATAACTTGATTCTATCTCTTTGACTTATCCACTTGATAACCGGAGAACGGGCAAAGGACACAACGTTGTTCTAGATGAAGATACATCTTCATGTGAGGCAGTTTTCACAACTTATCAAATGCTATTATGTGCTATGGACAAGACAAAAGTCTTTCTCTCCATCTGTCCGAAAGAAATCCTCTTCGTATACTGCTTTACAATCATTTTTTAGAATTTTTCTGTATAGATTTGCTCATTCGCCAATAAACAAACTATCGTGTTGTAAGCTATCAAAGCTACCAAAAATGAGACCTCTTAATCATCAAATGGGCAAATATCGATGCACATAAATATCCTTATACAACAAACATTTTATCCAGAATATTCTTTGTTGTGGGAAACTTTTTCGATCACTTTGATCATAACTGTGAGTCCCCAATCGTAGAAGAATTAAGTTGAATTCATACCATAGGGTGAATATNAAGAATTAAGTTGAATTCATATCATATGGTGAATATTTGGCTACTCTAATCATTTCTCTGAATGAAAACCATGAAAACGATCCATCATCAAGTAAATATATGTGCAGATGATTAAGCCTAAATGATGGATTTTCGAGCCAAAAGTCTCTTGGTAGGGTATCATTTTTCAATTTCTGTAATTTCTTAGATTGCCCGATTATAACTAACGAGAATTGATACCATAAGGCCATCAATTGGTCAATTTGACGGTCAATGAAAATACACCTTTGCAAATAATGAAGTCTGTGCTATGGGACCGTACTAAGTTGGTATAGCAAATGAAGTCATGTTATAATGTGGCTTCATAACTACACCGCTAATACACTCTTATCTTGATATTAAATAACTTAATAGTCGTCGTCATTTAATGAAACTTCCTTTCATTTCTCTTCAATTTCTCCGATCGCCTTAAGAAAGATCTAATATCGAATAATCTGAATCAAGAAGATTTTCTCCCAAAAATAATAATAGTTCTCATATGATTAGTTCGCCGATTCAGAATAAATACTTCCTCGTCGTGACTTGGCGAAGAGATATTTCATGAATATGACAGGGATTCCAGATAATCACCTAAAGTTTATATGATATTTCCGATCTTGGGTGCGAGTCCCCAGTAATCATAACGTTTGTTGAATGCAAACCATAAAGCGACTATTTTCCCGTTTCCAATCGTTTATTCACATGAAAACCATACGCACGATCACAGTCAAAGATTAACCGCTCGGCCATCCCAATCGCAATAAAAAATGTTTGACCTTTTAATAGGTTTCGCTCCTAGTGGACAATAGATAGCTAACCACTCAAACGCGTGGCATAATATTTTCTATGACAATAAATAACGCGATTTCATCTGGGGAATCGGCCATTAATTTCGTGAAAAAGGATATCTCTGTCGCACAAGCAACATTTAGTATGTCTCATAAAAATATGTTCTCGACGAACTTGCATTCTAGTTGAGCATAAACATGAATCTCGACATGCACTGTCCCACGGGTATAAACTTGCACCCGGGGTCAACATATTATCATAGGGTCTCACGAAGCACCCACAATTTACTACACATTATCTCCGTGTATAAACTTGCACCCGACGCTATCATACTCTCGCCGCCGATATATAGTTCCACCCGTGACCATCACACTCTCGCCGCCGGTATATACTTGCTCCCGGGGCCATCACACTCTCACCGCCGGTATATACTTGCTCCCGGGGCCATCACACTTTCGCCGCCGGTATATACTTGCACCCGGAGCCATCACACTCCCGACCCGTCCATAAGACAGCGTCACCACTTACTCAGCCCGTCCATAAGACGGTGCCATCACATTCTCGACCCGTCCATAAGACGGCGTCACCACTTACTCGGCCCGTTCATAAGACGGTGCCATAACACCCTCGACCCGTCCATAAGATGGCGTCATTCGGCCCGTCCATAAGACGGTGCCACACGGAAATGGACCAGCCTCCAACGAGGGCGCGACCCTCGCCGACGTGTCATGGAGGAGTCAGGTATATACTTGTACCCTGATTTGCCACGGAAATATGCTCAGTTCTAAGCCGGCAATGTCATAATAAATCGGGCCCCTTGACATATTCCAACAGTAATTATGTATAAACGATTCTGCTGCAGACAGAAGGACTCATCATATTCAAAATTTTTTGACGCAATATCTAATTTGACGAGTTTGAAAATGATCGACTACAAGACAGGCGGTACATTGCATTTCTAATCTAACCTATTAAATTATTCCATCCACCATCATACTAAAATGCAATGGACCTACTCCTATCTTACCAGTCCCCTAGTCGATTGAATTCATGTCGTCAAAAAAGATACTTAAAAAATTAGAATATGACCACAAAAAAGAGGGGAAAATTTTATTTTAAAAAGATCGATGAGTCACGTCTATACACAATACTTGCGCAAATTGGCAATATGCAAGTCCGTAGCTGCTCCTCTCCGCTCGTGTCCACATGTGGAGGCCACACGTGACACCTACATCAATCACTTGACTTCCCATGTATATCGATAACATCACTAACAATTATGAGTGCCTACATGTGGAGACCACACGCGACACTTGCTTTCACGCCATTCACCCATGATCTTTTCCAATAATTGTGCAAAGTATCTTACGAAGAGTTTCCTTGCATTACCCAACACGAATTCCTCAAGAATCACACACCAGCAAGCAACACGATCATAGCGAATTTTCTCTTTCATGTTCCCAAACTTGGGATACTCATTCAACTTATATAAGTTCAATGGCCCATTTCAATACCATAATGCGCAATTCCTTCATATCCACAGCCATCGCGAATGCCCATACTAATGTCTGTCCCCATGTGTCGACTAAGAAATCATGAACAATTGTTTAATTGTCGCCACATATACCCAGTGCAAATATGACTCTACTTATAATTCACTTTCGATATTCACAGAATATACCTAGGGCAACACTGACCAAATTTCCCACTTAACTTGCAATATTTATCCCATCATCTTCTCACACTCAACATAGTCCCCGGCATAAACTTCTTTCTTGAATGCACTTAGCTTCGCATAAGATGATTAGCGAAGATATAAATTGTTTACTAACCGATTCTACTTGCTAGTTCTGATACTTTTATAAGCAAACTCGGTTGCCAATTACACGATTTCAAAGATTGGCCTTCATCTTGAGATAATCTCACTAGTGATTTCTCCATAATGACGATAGACACAAGAATTCTCTTGCATCGCAATACACTTCACTGTCTAATATATAAATCTTGAAAACCCATTATTTTGAACATGTCACGAATGCATAGAATGCATGTCACTATACATCTTTGTTTATCGATCCGGAGAAAGGTAGACTTTTATATGCTGACTTGAGGGTAAATCCGTTAGCACTATCATATTCGAATAAATAAAAGAATCCCTCGAGCAGAGAGACATGACTTTCCGTTAATCGATAACATGTATCATGAATTCTAACAATAATGAGTTTCACTCCCGTCAACAAACTTTCATTCTTCCGAATGAAATAAACTATAGGTTTTTGTACTCGCCTCTCTTTGTTGCTGGTTCAAAGATCATGATTATATCATCTCCATATTAATTCAAAACTATTATAATATCCATATATTCTTCCATATTGACGAAACGTTTTTCTTCGCAAGTCCCCAGTGTTGACTGAATTAGTTTTCGGAGTACCGCAATTATCCGCAATCTCTATTTTGAGAATAAGAAATTCCGCTCATAACAACGTACTAAGCATACTCGTTTTATTACATGGAAACTTTTGGTGTATATCCCAATATTGGGTTAAATAGCATGGGTCTTAACTTCACCGGCCATCAAACCTGTGTAGTACCAAGAGCGGACATTGCAAATGTGACACGTCACGTACTATTCATTCCAACGATTCATTGGAAGGAAATAATTACTCAATCCTTTCATATCAATACACGGCCCCGCACATATGATCACTTTAATGAGACTCACTCTCATAACATCTTAAATCCTCTCTCTTAACCGGTCTAAGGTCGATTCATCGAAATTTGACCTTTTGTAGTCTTCTACTAACATCATTACAACCTTTCTTTCTCATCATCAAACCCAACTGGGGCAGCACTTATGACTTATTTGAATGCGCAAAACATAAACCCAAAGGTTTATTATGAAGGTTTGAGACATAAACAAATCCATATTTATATAATACTTTGAACCTTCAAAAGCAACCGACTGTTCACGAAAGAATATAAAATTTTCCTTGATTGATAACTTATCAATTTATATTTCTCTTGCAAACCTCATAAACCAAGAAAAGTTTCCGTCCTTCACCAAGAACTCCCATATAGGAGGATTCCACCTCATTCAATACTTCATCTGTATACTTCATTACTCGCTCAAGTATTGGAAATGATTATTTCCATACCGGTTTTTATCTGCATACCATCATTATTGACTTCTACACATTCATCCCCCCACATCTTTAAATATTGATTTCGTCGATCACTGGTACGTGAAATCTGGTTTCTTCGAACCAAAAGGCATAATTGGAAAACTTCAAGCCGACAAACTTAAACAATATGTCAATGTCGACGATAGATACAGGTCCTCTGACCATGCTTCACTCAACTAAATGAAAGCAATACAAACTCTGTAGGCATCGTTCGACTTATGAGCCATCAAGTAGGTCGGAGATTTATTACATGCATTTCATAGGTTCAACGAGCCTTGCTTGCAATACTATTTCCGCATCTTGAATAATTATCTTTTCGTTTTAACTGGAGAATATTCACTTCTTTCGAGAAATTCATTTTCATTCTTAAAGATCCCCTTAATAATAGAGGTTCCATCTTTGTACCATTTTGTCTTTTCCATCTAGAACAAAACCATATCATGTTAACGCACTCGATCTTCCATTTAGAATGCCACTATATAGATGCATGTCTTCGCACTAGACACCGTCGTATCGCTTCATAACATAACACTAGGAACATATGTTGCCGACACATGATTTCCTTTTTACTCCGGAACATAATAATAGAGCTATCAAAGAGGAGTATGGATATGGTAGCTCCGATTAGATTTAAAGCACTTCTTCCCAGGGAAAAATTATAAAAGAGGATAGAAAGATTCACCACTACGAATTCCGTTAATAAAGACCTTGATATTTCCTGATATCCCAATGTAAATGGAAGAATAACAAATCGTTCCAAAGCAACAAAAATGTTGTTAAACCATACTCAGTCAAAAGGTTGCTTATTAATTAATGGCAAAACGTTTGCTAGGATGCACATATGGCCAAGATACTCGCCGGCTTGATAATGTCATAAGTTAATTAACAAATAATGCTCAATAATCATATATTTCCGGACGAATACCATTCCGGGTGATCAATAAAATAACACAAGTTTGATATCTCTTTCATGAAATCCAATAATCATGTATAGCGGTTGATACTTCTGAAAACCCAGAAACCATTATTCTCAAATAACCTTAAATAACTGCTTAGCATCTTGATGAATACATTCTAAGTGACATCCATTTTGGATAGTGAAGTAAATCGAACACATGAACCCTTCACGATAGAATAAGAATAATCCGATGAATACCATTCGGATGATTAAGAAAAATAATTAGGTGCTGTCTTCAACATAGGGTTCATGTAATCAAAAACTCGATCATCGAGTAGAAATTTAAGTGCGACCATTGATGCTCAATCGTTTCCTTTAATTCCAGATACTCAAGCATAATTCCAAGAGTTGCGAGACTCTTCGATGGGTTTCATTAATGCAAACCCACACAATTCAAATAGAGACCACCGATCGTTAAAGACATGACCCATTTTTTATCGAATAACAATTAGTCACCAATGAAGACCAGGGCGATTTGACAACTAGACATACATGCTCGAATCTACTGAATCCACTAAGTAGAGATGTGGAGGCATAAATATATGCTTTATAAAATGAGATGACGAGACCGTCTTTGAATAATACAGTTCCACTCGGGAGTTTCATTTTATGATTCTATCATAACCTCATGCATTTCGTGGTTATTCGTTGATTAATAACTTGGAATTTTAAGCACATCTTCGCTATCCATATTTGAACCTCTTCCTTCTGTCACGATAAATATGTTTATTCACGAACATCTTATCTTTCCTACTAGTGTTGTCTTTTGTCATAATAATTGATCGATGTGTTATATTCCCAAAAGCTTATCCTTCGATGACTGTCCTATCATTTTAACAACTCTTCAATATGCGTACTTGTAATTTCTCCGTCCGTCAAGATAAATACTCGTTCATTCATCAATGCTCTCAATTCAACACTAGTATTTTGCCATAAATACTTCCGAAAGGCGAGATCTTTTCAACTCCTCGATATAAATATTGAGTTATTATACGACATGTACAATCTTTTGAATACCAAATAATCCACTAGGTTTCCGTAAACTTCGTTAATCTCGGAGTCTCGAGCGTTAAACTACTAACGTCTTTGATATTACGAACGAACCATATCTGATAGCTAATCGGCTTCTTACAAGGCCTCTTATAAAGATCATTAATTCTTCTCGAATGAATAACTAGATAATCCCATTGATAATGCAAAAATAGATAACCCACATCATTAATCTCGTACTTCCACACGCTATGTGATTTCGAACAAACTGAGTACATATTGAGTAAGCTCCCTCCAACTTATGACGTCTTGACTAAGGTCATGTTAAATCGATCTTATAGCAATCACTATAATCTTTGATTGGGAAATCGAGCCAACTTCCTCGACCTCGCTCTCGGGCATTTCTTGTACCATACGAATCAAATCATCAAGCCAGCCAAGCTTCAATAACCTCTCAATATCATATATCAGAAATAGACTATCATTAGTAACTTATCCGAAATGATGGAAAAATGATGAAATACTCAGCATTCTTGAGTCCCCGGTGTCAATATTTATAATAATAGTTCGTATATACGAGATCCTAATTCATTCTCATCAACCATGGTGAGAAATATACTTGCAACTGAATACCAACAAGGCTTGCATATTGGACTTGGACAGCAATACATTCGATCGATCACATGATTTACAGCAACGGCATGTGCTCATACTCTCCATAACCAACGAAGAACTTTATTTCTTACATTAATGCTGTCAAAAAATAGTAAAAATAATCCTTCAAAAATTCACACATCGGATCCAATGGCTGGACTGGGATCGAAACTAGGATCGTGGTCATATAATTGCTATTGACCACGTCACATATCCTTGAGAACCAACAAATATTCCACATGACCATACGCATATACTCATATAACCTCTAATTTTTCCCGGTCAATTAACTCATGTTGACTTGGGTCCTCCAACTTTCTGTGGCTATTATTCTCACCAACGACTCGGCGCACACTTATACCATTATGTAACACGCAGATAAATCCTCCTAATGCCACTACGCATCCGCTAATTCGCAATTTGAGGTTAACGTGTTTTACAAGTGCTCTATGCAATACACACAACCACCACAAAAAAGGCTAGAAAACCATACGACCTCTCCGAAGAATCGTTATGTCATTATGAATAATAACTCATACTTGAATCCCGATATGAAATGGTAGAAAAAGTTCGGAAACCAATTCAACTATCAGAGAAAAAGACTCTTCCAAAGAACCAGCAAAAGTACATGGTCATGTCATTGAAGTTCATCAAACTGACATAGATCTGCAAATTCGATACTACGAACATAAAAAAACTCGGGATATGTTTGTCATATACCCGTCTTCTTTGTAACCGAGGACCACATGACCTCCAATATCTCCATGCTATAGAGTGAAACCCTTTGAATAACTTAAAATATCCCAAATTTTCGATAAATGGATCGAAATGGAATAGTAAAATGCCACCGAAATCCGACCCCAAAAAAATTAAACCGTCACATCACCATGTGATTGTAGACGAAAAATGGAGCATCCCATAAAATTTTGGTAGGGCCAAAAATCCGGAATTTGTGGATTTTTTTTTTTTTTTTTTTTTTCCGGACCCTTGCATATGTAACGCCCCCAATTTGGGCCTAGTTATTTTGTTAAAATATAATAATTAAAACGGAAATATTCGAATGCAAATTTANCAAAGGTTTATGATGAAGGGTTGAGACATAAACAAATCCATATTTATATAATACTTTGAACCTTCAAAAGCAACCGACTGTTCACGAAAGAATATAAAATTTTCCTTGATTGATAACTTATCAATTTATATTTCTCTTGTAAACCTCATAAACCAAGAAAAGTTTCCGTCCTTCACCAAGAACTCCCATATAGGAGGATTCCACCTCATTCAATACTTCATCCGTATACTTCATTACTCGCTCAAGTATTGGAAATGATTATTTCCATACCGGTTTTTATCTGCATACCATCATTATTGACTTCTACACATTCATCCCCCCACATCTTTAAATATTGATTTCGTCGATCACTGGTACGTGAAATCTGGTTTCTTCGAACCAAAAGGCATAATTGGAAAACTTCAAGCCGACAAACTTAAACAATATGTCAATGTCGACGATAGATACAGGTCCTCTGACCATGCTTCACTCAACTAAATGAAAACAATACAAACTCTGTAGGCATCGTTCGACTTATGAGCCATCAAGTAGGTCGGAGATTTATTACATGCATTTCATAGGTTCAACGAGCCTTGCTTGCAATACTATTTCCGCATCTTGAATAATTATCTTTTCGTTTTAACTGGAGAATATTCACTTCTTTCGAGAAATTCATTTTCATTCTTAAAGATCCCCTTAATAATAGAGGTTCCATCTTTGTACCATTTTGTCTTTTCCATCTAGAACAAAACCATATCATGTTAACGCACTCGATCTTCCATTTAGAATGCCACTATATAGATGCATGTCTTCGCACTAGACACCGTCGTATCGCTTCATAACATAACACTAGGAACATATGTTGCCGACACATGATTTCCTTTTTACTCCGGAACATAATAATAGAGCTATCAAAGAGGAGTATGGATATGATAGCTCCGATTTGATTTAAAGCACTTCTTCACAGGGCAAAATCGTAAAAGAGGATAGGAAGATCCACCACTACGAATTCCTTTAATAAAGACCTTGATATTTCATGATATCCCAATGTGACTAGAAGAATAACAAATCGTTCAAAAGCAAGAAAATTTTGTTAAACCAGACTAACTCAATAGGATGCTTATTAGTTAATGGCAAGATGTTTGCTAGGATGCACATATGGCCGAGATACTCGCCGGCTTAATAATGTCACAAGTTAATTAACAAATAATGCTCAATAATCATATATTTACGGACGAATACCATTCCGGGTGATCAATTAAATAACACAAGTTTGATATCTCTTTCATGAAATCCAATAATCATGTATAGCGGTTGATACTTCTGAAAACCCAGAAACCATAATTCTCAAATATCCTTAAATAACTGCTTAGCATCTTGATGAATACATTCTAAGCGACATCCATTTTGGATAGTGAAGTAAATCGAACACATGAACCCTTCACGATAGAATAAGAATAATCCGACGAATACCATTCAAATGATTAAGAAAAATAATTAGGTGCTCTTTTCAACATAGGGTTCATGTAATCAAAAACTCGATCATCGAGTAGAGATTTAAGTGCCACCATTGATGCTCAATCGTTTCCTTTAATTCCAGATACTCAAGCATATTTCCAAGAGTTGCGAGACTCTTTGAGGGGTTTCGTTAATGCAGACCCACACAATTCAAATAGAGACCACCGATCGTTAAAGACATGACCCATTTTTTTCGAATAACAATTAATCACCAATGAAAACCATGGCGATTTGACTACTAGACATGCATGCTCGAATCCACTGAATGATTAGTAAGAGACTTGATAGAGACGCTCGAATCCACTGAATCCACTAAGTAGAGATGTGGAGGCATAAATATATGCTTTATAATATGAGAAGACGAGACCATCTTTGAATAATACAGTTCCACTCGGGAGTTTCATTTTATGATTCTATCATAACCTCACGCATTTCGTGGTTATTCGTTGATTAATAAATTGACATTTTAAGCACATCTTCGCTATCCATATTTGAACCTTCTTCTTCTGTCACGATAAATATGTTTATTCACGAACATCTTATCTTTCCTACTAGTGTTGTCTTTTGTCATAATAATTGATCGATGTGTTATATTCCCAAAAGCTTATCCTTCGATGATTGTCCTATCATTTTAACAACTCTTCAATATGCGTACTTGTAATTTCTCCGTCTGTCAAGATAAATACTCGTTCATTCATCAATGCTCTCAATTCAACACTAGTATTTTGCCATAAATACTTCCGAAAGGCGAGATCTTTTCAACTCCTCGATATAAATATTGAGTTATTATACGACATGTACAATCTTTTGAATACCAAATAATCCACTAGGTTTCCGTAAACTTCGTTAATCTCGGAGTCTCGAGCGTTAAACTACTAACGTCTTTGATATTACGAACGAACCATATCTGATAGCTAATCGGCTTCTTACAAGGCCTCTTATAAAGATCATTAATTCTTCTCGAATGAATAACTAGATAATCCCATTGATAATGCAAAAATAGATAACCCACATCATTAATCTCGTACTTCCACACGCTATGTGATTTCGAACAAACTGAGTACATATTGAGTAAGCTCCCTCCAACTTATGACGTCTTGACTAAGGTCATGTTAAATCGATCTTATAGCAATCACTATAATCTTTGATTGGGAAATCGAGCCAACTTCCTCGACCTCGCTCTCGGGCATTTCTTGTACCATACGAATCAAATCATCAAGCCAGCCAAGCATCAATAACCTCTCAATATCATATATCAGAAATAGACCATCATTAGTAACTTATCCAAAATGATGGAAAAATGATGAAATACTCAGCATTCTTGAGTCCCCGGTGTCAATATTTATAATAATAGTACGTATATACGAGATCCTAATTCATTCTCATCAACCATGGTGAGAAATATACTTGCAACTGAATACCCACAAGGCTTGCATATTGGACTTGGACAGCAATTCATTCGATCGATCACATGATTTACAACAACGGCATGTGCTCATACTCTCCATAACTAACGACGAACTTTATTTCTTACATTAATGCTGTCAAAAAATAGTAAAAATAATCCATCAAAAATTCACACATCGGATCCAATGGCTGGACTGGGATCGAAACTAGGATCGTGGTCATATAATTGCTATTGAACACGTCACATATCCTTGAGAACCAACAAATATTCCACATGACCAAACGCATATACTCATATAACCTTTTATTTTTCCCGGTCAATTAACTCATGTTGACTTGGGTCCTCCAACTTTCCGTGGCTATTATTCTCACCAACGACTCGGCGCACACTTAAACCATTAAGTAACACGCATATAAATCCTCCTAATGCCACTACGCATCCGCTAATTCGCAATTTGAGGTTATCGTGTTTCACAAGTGCTCTATGCAATACACACAACCACCACAAAAAAGGTTAGAAAACCATACGACCTCTCCAAAGAATCGTTATGTCATTATGAATAATAACTCATACTTGAATCCCGATATGAAATGGTAGAAAAAGTTCGGAAACCAATTGAACTATCGGAGAAAAAGACTCTTCCAAAGAACCAGCAAAAGTACATGGTTATGTCATTGAAGTTCATCAAACTGACATAGATCTGCAAATTCGATACTGCGAACATAAAACAACTCGGGATATGTTTGTCATATACCCGTCTTCTTTGTAACCGAGGACCACATGACCTCCAATATCTCCATGCTATAGAGTGAAACCCTTTGAATAACTTAAAATATCCCAAATTTTCGATAAATGGATCGAAATGGAATANACTCGGGGTGAGGAAGGATGGACCGTCCGACCGAACCCGGCATCGTGCCTAGTACACGATTCGCCAAAGGAAGGGCATGCCTGATGAAGGGAACGATAAGTTCCAAAGATTGAAAGATACGTACGAAAAAGGGCAGAACGGATCCGGGTGGAAAAAGGGGTAGCGCCTAAGTACCCAGCCAGGGAAGGGAAGCATATGGCCGTCGAGTCATCCAACAGCTAACGGTTGGCTTGGGCGGGACATGTACCGAGCATGTTACTCTCGGCAAAAGTAAAGTTAAAGTATGAGGGGAATGATAAGGGTAAAAGAAGAAGGAAATAAGAAAACAGTTAAAAGGAATGATTCACGCGTGTGTGTACGGTTTAATTAAGAAATGAAAAGATAATGTGTAGCGTGTGTGAATTTTCCTTTAATAAATTGTGACCGCTTTACAGATTTTGTAGGTGACGCGGACGAGGTATGAGGAGGGCAAGGGAAGGAGGTCGTCGGTTGTCCGGTGATAGAGTCCTGTCTTTTGAGGACACTCTAAATTATGTTGTTAAACCTTAATGTTTTCGAACTATGTTTTATGTTTAAATTCGAACGTTTCGTTTTATTTAGCACATTTTATCAAAATAGCTAAGCCCGAATTAGGGTCGTTACATAATTCTGTTTATCCTTGTTCTAATTCTTAAAAGAGAAAACGAAGAATGAAGAACTGATCATTTTATTAAGAGCAAGGAAGTAAAGAACAAGGCGTACAAAAATTTAAAATGTTTCTAATCTATTTGGCCCTCTTCTTGCCCTTTCGGTTCGGTCCGGGCTGCAACTTTCCTTAACTCTTTTTCTTGTTCGGCCTCCTTCTCGTTGACCGATCTCTCAATCTCTCCAAAAAGATGGAAGAATGGATAATACTCAAGAACGGGTTCCTCCAAGTTGGGAATCGTTTTGAAATCCCCATCATTCCTGAAAGGATCGATCTGCTTCCATCTCTCATCGTTGGGTGAGAGCCCGAACTGCTTAATAATCTGGCCCCCGAATGTTGTCCAGATAATTAGCAATATAAGCCCCATGGATGTTATCCCGGGAATCGTGTAATTGGCAACAATTTATGTTTGCCTCAATTTATGGTTTGCTTATAAGTACTAGAAGTGGCAAGTAGAATCGGTTAGTAACAATTTATATCTCCGCTAAGTGCATCTAAGAAAGAAGTATATGCCGAGGACTATGCTGACTTTGAGAAAATGATGAGATAAATATTGCAAGTCAATTCGGAAATTGGGTCAGTGTTGCCCTAAGTATTTATGGTGAATATTGCAAGCGAAATTATAAGTTGAGTCATATTTGCTCTGATTATTTGTGGCGAAAATTAAACAATTGTTCATGATTTCCCAGTCGACACATGGGGACTGACATTAGTATGGGCCTTCACGATGGCTGTGGACATGAAGGAATTGTACATNTGATTCCGTTAGTAATAACGAGATGACTTCGACCTTATTCATGGTATTGTAAAAAGTTTATGAACGAGTTATGGATTTCTGGATGAGATGATATAATGTGGTTTACGACTCAGATTCTGAATCTGAAAACCAGGGGACTATTGATATTACCCGGGTATATTCTCTTGTATCCGTCCTTACCCGGGAGCTCGTCTGACGTGGTTATTGGTATTTTCGGTATTTTCATATTTTTATCGGATGGCATTCTCAAGTGGTATTCTCGTAATTCTGGCTCCCTGGGCCCCGTATAAAGTCTCTTTAAGCATTTTGAGATGTTTCGGGTCATTTCGGCCCCGGACGGGGCCAAGGGTATTTTCGTCATTTGCCACCCGGGAGTGCATCGGTCAGGTGCAATGATGTTATGTGGCTGCGTATTCGCTATCTAAAGGCAAAGAACTGATATACGAAGTTCTCGGGAATTTTCTGATCGTATTCCCGACTAACATCTTGTCCGGATTGGTTCCCGAAGCTTCGGGATCAGCATGGTATTTATTATATTATAATATGGAATATTTAATTATTTTGGGCTAAGTGAAGTGAACTAGGCTTATGGGCTCAAGTGAATGGGTTTTGGGCTTGATTTCTCTATAAATAGGGGCCCCAAGGCATTGAGATTGATTGACATTTTTATCACGCTTCCCAAGGCAGAACCTGACCCTAGTCGCGCCCAACCGTGCCTAGCCGCGACCAAATGCTCCCAGTGGCGCCCAACCGCGCCTAGCCGCGACCAAACGTTCCTAGTCGCGACCAAACGCTCCCAGTCGCGCCTAGCCGCGACCAAACTTTCATAGTCGCGACCAAACAGCATCAGTCGCGACCAGCGGCTCCAATCGCGACTAAAATTCCATTCGCGCCCAATCATCACAAGTCGCGACCAGTGATCACCCCTCACGAACAGTGCCTTCCTCACGCCCAACCGCATTGGTCGCGACCAGCCTGTCTGTCTGCACTGTTCACTCGCGTCCAGTGGAACGTGACTGCAGATTTGATCGTTTCTCGAGCCGTTTTCGCCCGTATTGTCGTTATCATCTCATTGCATTTGTACCGCTTGATTATTATAGTGAAAACCAAGGTAGAGCTTCGCTCTCCCGAGGACGTAAGCCCGCACATTGTGGGCCCAACCTCGTATATTGCTCGTGTTCCCACAACAACCTAATTTCAAATTAATTATAAATTGACTGATCTAAAAATAAATACCCAAAATATTTTTAGACTAGATCAGTTTGGCGCCGTCCGTGGGGACCGAGATTTTTATCCCATTTAGGGCTTTATTGCTGAGTTTGGATTTCTGTTATCATGACTACTCGGAATTCTAATGAAGATACTTTTGATGAAGAATTTGAGGCGGATCATATTCCTCGAATTGATGATGATTCTCTTGTGTTACCGGGGGCTCGGTCGTCAGTTCTGGAGGAGCCCCCCGCTCAAAATGTGACTATCCGGCCCTCCAAGAGCGGGTTTTCATCCGGGGGGGACCAAGTTTTTACCCTCCATCACGCGAATGTTTATCCAAATGTTATGAATTCGCACGAGTTGGCCGAGTTGCGTTCCGTAACACCGCCCATCCGCCGCCACCTACACGCTCTAGATCTGCTGATTAGACAGAAATCGATGAGGATTTGGAAGAGCGAAGGCGTATTTTAATCGCCCAATTGGAGCAAGTTGAGGCTCAAAGGAGGGCCCGAAGGAACAATGCCACCCCGGAACCTGTTAATAATATGGCCTCAGAGGAAGATATTGATCGTGTTCCGGAACCACGAGCAAATACTGCAACAATCGAAGAGCAAAGCAACACTCTACAAAAAATCGGAGAATTGATAGAGTCGAAATTTAAGGAGATGAGCGGGAAGTTGGAGCAAAGCGAGGCTAGGATGAACCAGTTGGAGGCTAATCTGACTCTTGGCCAGGAAAGGAGGCGAGTGTACGGGGAGCACACCCGGGATACTCATCAGACCTCAGCGTACGAGGGAGATTACCTTGAGAATGAGAGGGCTAATGAGCCCATCGGTAATCGAGGAAAGGCGTCACCATCTTTGGAGGTCTTGCAAAGTCCATGGAATACTTCGAATGCCCTATCTCCTTTTTCCATGGCAATTATCGGAGCCACTCGCTCTGAATTCATTGAAATGCCCAAGGATCTTCCACAGTATCGCGGGTCGACTGACCCGCATGCTCATACATCGAATCTGGAGATTCATGTAAGTTTGATGAATTTCAGTGACGCGGCTATGTGCTTCGTTTTTGCCGCTTCTCTTAAAGAGTCAGCCCTCCGGTGGTTCAACCGGTTGCCGAAACGTTCGATCGTTTCTTATCAAGATNAGCATCGGGCTCGGAAGAGTCGCCTCTCGAAGGCCAACCCGATTCAGTCACCATTACCGGGATATTTGTGAAGTTAAGATACGCCATTGCGAAATAAGCAGCATCAACTACAGCATCAAAGACATTAGTGTAATGAAGAAGTGTGTTTGGATCAACAGCTTCTTTATTCGGAAGAAGAGGCCGGAACAAGGCGTAATCCAACGGAATCGCACCGTTTGCCTGCACATAATCGTAATACGGATAAACATTCAGCATAAGGTACGAGCTCGTAGATTGTAAGAATCCAAGCAGTGGAACCATGACTTGATCTAGAGACCGATTAAAGAAAGCTTGTGAAGGTGGAAATGAATCGAGAATCAGTGAAGAAGAATGAGGGGACGAAACTTTGATCATTGAATCAAGATTTGATGCCTTCAGTGCTGAATGAATGTAACTAATTGCAGCAACTAAAACTGGAGCTGCATTAGGTAAAGTTGTAAGAACTTCAGAACCAACTGCTATTGCTGTAATATTAGTTGCAGGATAATAAGGAAGAACATTCATTGAAACCCAATTTGAAGCAGTGGAATTTGATTGGCCAATGCCTAGAAGTTCATCGTTAGGGACTGAGATAATAACGCGAATGCCTGTATTAGCTAGGGCTAAGAGAATCCCTCGATCTGCATCGTAGAGCCTGATATGGTGAAGGTGTTGAGTTTTCAAAAGAGCGACTATTTGTGTGGGATTAGGCTTGTTTGAGAGATCTGTTCCGATGTTAACGCCGAGGAATGGAGCTGCAATTGAAGGGGAAACAAGAGTTACAAAGTATTCATCAAAAGAAAAGCAGATTACAGGGATTTGCAGGTGGTGAAAAGAACTAAAAAGCGAGATTTCTTTGAATGTTGTTTATAAATGTGAAGACTCAGCTTACCTTCTTCAGCGAAGGAGTTGGATAGAAGGAGCAAGCAAAAAGCAAGAAGCAGCGCGGCCATTTTTGTTGTTTTTGAGCTTTAGTACGGAGCTTGAGAAAAACGCAGTGACGAAAAACGTGGATTTGTGTAGAAAAACAGAGGGAAATTCGGAAATTGTACTACCCTACGAGAGGTTGGCAGCTTTGTCATCGGAATTGAGTCGTTTATTGAATCCAGATTTGCCTTTTTCAATGTTTAGATTCCATGATTTGGATGGATCAGTTTGGAAATCATCTCATTGGACCCACTCATTTACTCACTTTCAGCGTAAGCCCAGTTTCACATTAGCCCAATTACTCTTTATATATTAAATATACTGAGATGTGGTGAGATATGATGATCGTGAATTTTTAAGTATATTTGCTAAAATTGCGATATTATGATCGTGATTTATGTAAAAATACTAATATACCCTTATATATATATAATAATAAATATAATTATATTATAATTAATAGAAGTAAGGGTAAATGAGTTTTTTCCAAAATCACGATGAGGTCACAGCTGGTTTTAACAGCTGTGATGATATCGTGATTTTTTAACGATTATCACAACACAATTAACCTTATGTTTTGTGCGCATTAAAAAAATCACGATTTCAGCATCTCACCGTACCTCACCGCTGTTTTGATCGGAGTACCAAACAAACTCATTGAATGATTATATATACATGTGTAAATAGCATAAAAATAATGCTCTTAAATTTATAATTTTTTTATTTACTACTTCAAATTTTCAAATCGTGCAAAAATTATACTTAAATAATTAATAAAGTATTATTTTAATTTTTTGTTGTGATTTTGATAATTGATGTATTTTTAAAATTTTTAAAATTTTGAAAAGATAGTTATTATATTTTTAATATTAAAAATTCAAATGTTAAATATACGTTCATTTAAAATATTATAATTAAATATAAATAGTTTTATAATTTTGAATATCAATTATATAATTCATAATTTGACTGCATAATATTTACAACTATAGAAAGTTTAGTGATCAATAACATGTATTATTACAACTTGTAGGTTTTGTGTACAATTTACAAACTGTTGGACATCTATACACTATTTTAAAGTTGAGTGTCATTTACGAACCCCTTTTTATATAATATATATATATAAGAAAATTGCTCAAAAAACCTCTCATTTACGGGTTGTAAAGATCATATACTTCAATTTGCAATCTCTTAATATTGTAGTAATTGGTTTTCACTAATCAATTTCATTCATCATTGAAGTTCATAATTATATAAAATAGATATGATATTACCCGGGTATATTTCTTGCACTTATCAATACCCGGGGACTCGTCCGACACTTTTATTGGTATTTTCAGTATTTTTGATATTTTTATCGGATGGCGTTCTCAAGTGGTATTCTCACAATTCTGGCCCGCTAGGCCCCATATAAAGTCTCTGTGAGCATTTCGAGATGTTTCGGGTCATTTCGGCCCCAGACGGGGCCAGGGGTATTTTCGTAATTTGCCACCCGGGAGCGCACCGGTCAGGTGCGATGATGTTATGTGGCCGCATATTCGCTATCTGGAAGCAGTGGATTATTTTACGGGATCCTCCGGTATTTTCTCATCAATATCCTCGCCCAATTCTGGATCGAGACGCATTTCCGAAGTTATATTCCAGAACGGTATTTGTTCTAATTTAATTGGATATTAGTTGAGGTGTCTTGGGCTTAACCTAATGAAATTGGACTCTTGGGCCTAAGCTTGTGTTTTGGGCCACATTTCTCTATAAATAGAGGTCCTAAGGCATTGAGAAATGGTTGGATCCTTTTCGCATCTCCCAAGGCGAGACTTTCACTCGAAATCGCGAGATTTCAACACTACAATTGCTATTCGCGAGATTTCGTACCAAACCTTGCGGCCAGCCCAGACTCGTGAGGAATCGCACCAAACCTCGCGACCAGGCCAAACCTCGCGACTAGCCCTTCTCGCGAGAAACCAGACCAAACCTCGCGGCTAGTCCAGGCTCGCGAGATTTCGAGCCAAATCTCGCGGCCAGGCTTGACACAGCCCTTCTCGCGACATTTTGTCATATTTGGCTTTTTGGAGTATATTTGATCGTTTCTCGGGTCGATTTCATTCGGATTATCGTTATTACATCGTTGTATTCGTTTCTCATTGATTATTATAGTGGAAACCAAGGTAGAGCTTCGCTCTCCCGAGGACGTAAGCCCACACATTGTGGGCCCAACCTCGTACATCGCTCGTGTCCCCACAACAATATAATTTACGAATTAATCATAAATTGACTGATCTAAAAATAAATACCCAAAATATTTTTAGACTAGATCAAGGTCTTAGTTATTCGAATTCCGACGTTATTATTTTATTGTTAACTACGTGATTATCGTAGACCCTACGTGTCCTTTTTCTCCCACGATCCGACTTTGAGCCGAAACAAAAACACTCGAACTTGGTATTTCCGCGATAATTCACTTCTTTCTTGAAATCCGCGACAATTCTACACTGGGACCGAAATCCGCGATAATTTATGCTATAACTGGAAATCCGCGACAATTTTACACTTCGTAAATTTCCGCGACAATGTTGTTCATCCTTATTTCCGCGACAATACTTGCCAGGCCGAAAATCCGCGATAATTTTCCACACGTAAAAATCCGCGACAATTTTGCACTACCAAATTTTCGCGATAATTTTCCTACTTCGTGACAATTTTCGAATTTTCGAATTTTCGTGTCTTAATGATTATTAACTCGTTTTTGGGCCTCCTCACCCCTATTTATAGAAATCATAACTTTTCTAATTCACACTTTAACCCCTCATTCATTTGCTTTTTTTTTTACCCCTCCTTTATCTTTTTCTTTACTTTTCTATTTTTTGTTTCCTTTTACGTTCTTTCGTTCCCGTATCCCTCGTTATTCTCTGTCTAGACTTTACCGCTATATTCCCTACTATTGTTCCATCATACATTTCTCTTGGATATTACATGCACCTTCGACATACTATGCTTCATAGGGCACCATCGCTAGCCATGAATGATACCTGTTGTGGGAGTGATGCGCAGAGCTCATGTTCGGCTTTGCCCCGAGTACTTTCTTTTTCCAAAATCTTGAAATGAATTTTCCGTTCCGGTTTGAGACGATAGATCGGGGTATTATGTGTAGCCCTACGATTCACTCTAGATATGTCATGGCGAGACGTTTCATCCCCCATCCTGTGAATACTAGCAAAAAGTGTGCTCACTTGGTTAGGCGGTCCACCACTACCCACAATGCGTCCGTACCACGTGGCGTCCTTGGCAGTTCTGATTCGAAATCCATGGTTATGTCTTCCCACTTCCAAACTGTTATTTAATTTGCCAATCACCAGATTTAATGCTTTGAACCCGACAAGCTCCATGGCAAGTCGGGGATGTGGGGGATCTTCATAAAGATCCATTCGGGATCTCTTGATCAGGGCAAGCGTGCGACAAGAACTCAGATAGGATTATCTGGCCGCAATTTTGTCACTCTCAACTGAAACAATCCCTTAAATTAAGGGAACTTCAACATCATATGATAGGTGGATGACACCACTTGAAATTGACATAGGTCGGTCCATCCGATGATGGCGTTTTATACCAACTCCACTTCAACAACAATAAACTCAAGGAACTTAGTCCGGTCCNATATATATATAATATAAATTATTTGATTTAGTTTTATTAAAATATATAAATATATGTTATTTAGCAAATACTTTATGAAAGCAGTGGCTATTTTGCAAAATTCCACAATCTGACAAATGGTGAAGGGGATCACTAGATCCTGTAAAGGTTGGTATCACATCAAGTGCTCTCAATAAATGCTACCGATTAAGAAATTCATCCACGTAGGAGCTAAGATTAGACCATCCTTATCGTTGGTCGTCCAGTCTGATTGGATGGCCAACATGACATCCTTTTGGGCAGACGAAGGAAAGAGAGTGTCCAAGACATTCTCTTTCCTCAGTTTTATTAAAAAAAAATTTAAAATTAATTTTAAAATAATTATAAAATATAAGTATTTATAATATATTTATATCATAATTTTATCGATAATATTATAATTCTAATGTATTTGATATGTAAAAAAAATATATTTTAAAAATTATAATTATCCGGACATTATTGTAGAGATAAGAGGAAAGTTATTTATCAAATTAAAGAATGATGATGTTTACAGAGAGAAAGCTGATGTGGATGAGAGAATGTTGTTTTTTAGCGAACAAGGTTGAAAATGGCATTAGTGACATGGCCATGGGCAGATGCTAGCACAAGAATTTGGAGGTAGTTATTCTCCATTGGCCAATATAGTCATTTTGCAACTTTTTCATCATTTTCAATAAAATTGAAGAGTAAACTTGAAAAGGTTTCAACAAAAATGAAGGAAAAGAAGGCAAAAGGGCTAAGGTGAGACATACTCATCTGTCAATTTAACATTTTGACTAATGTCAATCAACAATGATGACGATCTCATTTTATTAAATGTTTAAGTCTTTCTAAAGACACCACCTTCTTTGTCTCGCGAGTCATTGGGTTTGTTTGGTTTAACTTTTTAAAATTACGGTATGGTAGGGTGTGGTGAGATGTGGTGCGATATCATGATCGTGAAATTTTAAATATATTTGGTAAAATTGTGATATTATGATCGTGATTTATGTAAAAATACTAATATACCCTTATATATAAATAATAATAAATATAATAATATTATAATTATTAAAAGTAAAGGTAAATTTGTCTTTTCCAAAATCACGATGAGGTCACATATGGTTTTAACAACTGTGGTGAAATCATAATTTTTTAATGATTATCACATCGCAATTAATATTATGTTTTACGTACCATACAAAAATCACGATCTTGAGATCACATCGTAATTCACCACACTTTTCATTGAAGTACCAAAGAAACTCATTAGCATATATTGCTACTGAGAGAGACGTGCTTCAGAGTTAGCAGCGGTTGAAAGACAACTTGATTAATTTGCTGATAAGACTCATCATAGTCCAACCACGCAAATTGTTGTTCAACTAGAGGATTGTTTTAACAAATCTAACCATGGAAAGGTGTTGTTACATGATTGTTGGTTAGAAAATCTCATCAATCCACCAATTCCTGTAGGTAGAGAGGGTCCAATTGTTGATCAACATCCCATATACTTTTCCATCCCGATCACCGTGAGCCTCACCGATCGCCAATTCTCAAAGTTCACAAGGCCAAGAGGGAAACCCATCGGCATTCAAGACGACTGCCGACCCCTTAACTCAAACATCACCCTGAACATCGATGGTAGTCACAGAAACTATTACACCATCATCACGCCCACATTCAACCGAATGGAGTTTGGCGTCCAGTACTCAAGCCTTGACCAATTGGTTCGCTGAATTCCAACGGCATAACTTTGGTGAATCGTCTGGGTCAACACCACTACAAACTCATTATTCGGTCACTACAGAGTCAATAAAAAGATCGACCGCCACAATAGCAGTAGAAATGATGGTCAAGACTCGTTTAGACGAGATGCTAGAGGTAGGAATTGTCGAACTCATCACTTTCATCCCTCAGTCTTTTCATACGGTGAAAACTGAGTGGAATCCATATTTCGATCTGTACTGCCCATACAGGGTTTCCACCAATTATCTCCCTATAAGTATCAAGGTTAACCTTCACCAAATAATGACGCATCACTTGCTTTCTTGTTAAACCTGCATAATGCGAAGATTTGATTTTATAAGGAGACTCACAGGTGAAAATGTCTGATAAAGTTATGATCGGATCTACTAATTAGTTTTAGAATTCTTTTTACCCAGTATATTCATCAATTATTAAATATTCTTGAAAATTTATTAATTTTCATTATAATTTATCAATTATTGGTAATTTAATAAATGCAAATTTATTGAAAAATAGAGTGTCATAATTAGATAAGTAAATAATTCTTGAAAATGACATGCCTATAATCAATATATTAAATATTCAATATTCAATATATATGCCAGCTTGCGATTATCAGCACCATACAAAAGAGGAACAACATCCAAAAGGCAGTACATGGCGACTAAGTTCATCACCCTTAGCTCAGTGCTTTCTTCGGGAGTAAGGCGAAACGAAGACGATAATCGACCACCAACTAAACATGGAAGAAGAGAGATTCTATTTCTCGGTTCTGTATCACCGGCGATTACCGTCCTTTTAGGGGACTCAAAAACAGAGCTTCTGAATCGTATGTTCTCTTAAAAATCACTCTTTGTGTCAATTAACATGCTGAGTATTTGCATTCTCTTTTTTTAAAGAGTATTTGAGAAGAACGGAAGAGAACAAGGCTAAGAATGATAAGGAGGTAAGTTTAGTTAATGAGGAAGAGAATTAATATGATTTTGGAGGTTATGATTATTGTGTTATTACAGAGACTGGATAGTTATTACAAGCGTAACTATGGAGATTACTTTGGTGCATTGGAAGGGGGTCTTAAGAAGAAGAAAGAAGAACTTACTGAAAATGAAAAGGGAATTCTTGAGTGGCTTCAGAAAAATAGATAATAATAAATGTTTTGATTGTTTTAAATATTGTGTTTAATGGAATAATGTAGTTTGAGTTGCAAGTTATATTGTAAAGTCACATTTTTCACAAGACAAAATATCTAAATAAATGTTAAAATTTGTTCATATTTACATAAACTTCATATATGAAATTACAAGTATTTTATAAGTTTCATTCTATAAGATGATTCAACTTTATAAAAAATAAGTATAATTAATCGATTCAACCATATTTTGATCCATTATCACTTGTACAAATAATTCACAGGTAGATCGACTACAGAACAAAATCACAAAAACACATAACTCACTTCTCCTACGAAGAATAAATATAATTAATAAAGAAATAAAAATAACATCATCATTTTGCGTTAGTGTCAAGCGTTGGAACGAATCGGAAAGTTCAACACGGGTACGTGAGTAAAATTAGAGAATAGGTGCATAATAGGTTGCAAGTGCAACTTTGATTGAGAAATAATTATAATTGAAAAGAACAAGAGAAAAGGGATCTCATGTGTTTAGCTGAACTTATTCACTACTTTCTACATGACATGATGTCTTTATAAAAAACCAAGGTTTGTGGTAGCATATGATATGAATAACAAGAGAATAACAGCGCCTCGCCTTCACATAGTCCCTGCTGTAGATTTGGGTGCCTTGAATTTTGAAATATCAACAAGGTCACCAAATAGCTTGTCCTCTGGCTTGGTAGGCTTTCCGGTCGGATGTGTGGTGCTGTCCTGCAGAGACAATCCATACATGGTTTGGTGGATCAAGTGTGGGTTTTGGAATTGGGTTGAATACCCATAGCCATAGGCACCCATTTGGTCGTTGTATCCAGGCTGACCATACATATAACCTATTTGTTGAGGAGGGTAAGGGCTTTGAAAAGCACCATGAGGATGAAACCCCATCATTTGGTTGTTTGGAGTAGCACCACCATTGTAGATGGCACCTGCCTGGTCATTTGTCATTGTCACTATAACTTGAGTCACTTGCACTTGTTGGGGTTGGTTAACAGTACCCAAACTTTCATCTAATTGTGCTTCCCAAGGAGGAGGAGGGAACATCCTCTCACGGCTTTGACCACCTAAATTTTCAAACAAATGCCTTCTTAAATAACCCTCAAATTGTTGAAATTCAGAATTCAATGGGTCGGGAAAATGTCCCGGGTAATTAAAAAGTGAATCACATTGAAAAAGTTTGGGTCAAACCTACTCATATTTTCACTTCCCTTATAAACTAGAATATTTCTATTTCCACAACCGATATGAGACAGTATTTCAACACTCCCTCTCAAGTCGAACTGGCCTTAGTCCGGTTCAGACTTGCTTCAATATACTCGGTAGTGCTCGAATCATATATCGATCTATTTTTGTCGCCTAAGTCCGATGTGCTTTTCTAACAAAGTTTTTTTTCATCTAAACCGTTACAGATCAGCACGACACCCACCCTCCAGCTACGATACCATGTAGAAATTTAGGATTCAATGGACCGGGAGAGTATTGTATACACCGTGCATAAGAGAAGTGAATCACATTGATGTTTGGGCCAACACAATTAATCATGATTTCACTTCCCTTATGAAGTATATTTCTGTTTCCACCACTGATATATGGGAACTATTTCAACACAAATAACTCGTAATGGATAACAAATGCTTCAAGTTTACTACGTACCATAAACTGGTGAGGCGGAGTGTTCTTGGGGGGTTGTCTGACCGTTCCAGAGGGGAGAAGTTGGAACAGAAACGTTAGCATTTGGATGAAAATAAGCCTGTGGAGTGTGGAAAATTGGTTGTGGAGATTGGGCTTGTCCAATGGGAGTTGAAGAATGATTTGTAGTATTGTGAGAGTAGAGGTCAGAAAGAGCAAGAGAATTCTGGTGAGGTACAACGGGACTTGGTGGTTGAGTCTCTCCAACAGGAACAATGGCAAGAGAGTTTGAATTGGGTGAGTTGAAGTCATCGCCACTCAATAAATCTATCATCGGGTCAACCTTCACCAGAGTTGTTACCTGACTGGTGGTTTTTGGAGGTCCAGGAATTGCAGCCTGTACACCCAAGCTTGCACTGCAAAAAATGAAATCAGATCTCTGAAAGTGCCTATTTGGAATGGGTAAAAACATAAGTGAAAACTACTANAAGCTTTTGATCCAATACATGCCATTGTTGCAGTAAACTCCATCCCAAAACGTCAAATTTGTCTCTGAAGTGAATTTCGCGATTGGATCTTTCCTTTTTTTTGTTACCGAGTTGAAGATTCGGATCCAATATTTCGGCTTTATGGTCAAAATACATATAATATCGTATGCTTTATGTTTACGTGGATCATAAGCAATACAAATCCCACAAACATAAGCTTTTTGCTTCTCTGTAATATCCAACATTTCTGCCTTCTTTATTGAACTTGGATTGAAAAGTAGGAAACTTTTATTAACAGGTTTGAAAAACCCAATTTCTATAAGGATTAATCCATTACAAGATTGAATTAATCTCCTCATTCCTGTATTGTGATAAAATAATAAATTCTTCTATCCATGAAACTCAGAAACTGTATATGTTTTTGTTGCCTCATATCCACGAAAAACACGAAACAAGAAACCCTAGAATTGCGGTTTAACTGAATTACCTGAAAATACTGTGAGGTAATTAGGGTTTTCAATCTTTTGTTAACAATTCTGAATCTGATAAGAGTTTTTATAGGGAGATTTATCAACACTTGTATGAGTAAATCATCGTTAGAGTAAACAAGTTCCATCAACTCCGCTTCCATCGGTGTTCTTTCGATAATCGTTTGTCGGGTTTTCTTCTTCTTCTTCTTCTTCAAACAACTTAGGAAGAATCTGCAAAACTTAATCGTCAGTAGGAATTCCATCGAATAATGTTCTTCAATGACATAAATTTTAAGAAACCCTATTGAATTTATATTGCAATAATTTAGTAGTTATAGAATATATTTGTATCTTGTAATATTAGTTTGTCTAATGTTGTTTCTATGATTATCCTTATATTTCCAAATATTATAGTCACGATTCCTTAAATATTCGCCTTGTATAACGTTGGCCGTTGGGGTTTTAAAATATTGATTGTAATGTACTAAATAAGAAAATTAGAATTTAACAAGATTTGAAAAAATAATGCCTATGAAGTATAAAATTTTAATATGCCAATAATAAAGCTATAATAATATCATATCATGCCAGAATTAATAAATCATTATCATATAAGTTAACAAAAAATCATAATTGTTTTCTTCATAGTCACTTAATATAATTGGAGCCGTTTAAAGAATAATGCTAATTTGTAGGATATCATATATTAATTTTGAAAAATATAACATTCAACCAAACTAATATAACTATCATATTTAATTCACCATAAAATATTATGGTTTTAATCAAAACTATGAAATACTGTGGTTTATTTAGCAATAGATTTATTTAGAATAACTATTAAAAATGAGATGGACTGACATATGGTAAGCAATAATGATGGCTTTTTCGGTGCTGGAAAAAAATGGGTTTTTTTTAATGTCGTACGCGGAAACGTATTGCGGCCGCGTGTCGTGGTGTCGGCCGCGATTTAATCGAAGGTTTAGTTGCATTTTCACGGTATCATTTGTTTTTTAATGGATCCCTATCATAATTCGTGGTCTAATTTTGATCTTAACGTTCCTGCATCATCGATATCATCCTGTGAGAATCCTGAACCTGGGTGGAGTTACCCAGACTACAACAGCATTCACAACCTAAGTAGTTTTAACTTATGGAATACCGATAATGCATTCCCCAATGAGAATTATTCAACATCGCAAGTTAGAGTACTTCCTAATTGTTAGAAGTATTTTCTAATATTTATTATGAATGTATGTTTGATATCGTGCCGCTGGAGGAGAACGATGAGATTTCACAAGATGATCCAGAATCGGAAATCGTGGTTGAAGAAGAAGTTGAAACAGAGAATCTGGAACCCGATGATGATCTACATCCAGCTAGAACTGTGCATATCGGTAGTGGTTTAGTTTGGCGACTACAATGCTCATATGAGGAAATCGACATGAGGTTCATTCATCTAGCATCGCCATTTGACTTGGGCTTAAATGAAATACCCACCTCGAAACTTCGTTACACTAATTACGACGTTGACGAACCTCATCTAGCTGTCAGGATGAAGCTTAAAAATAAAATCCACTTGCAGTACTACATTGCAGATTTTCATATTCGCAGACGGTGTCAATATAGAGTAATCGAAAGCACTTCACAGAAGTGGGTGATCAAATGTGTGAGTGACACATGCCCGTTTTATCTACCAGCCATTTGTGCGGCTCGTGACCGCGTTTGACAAATTTCTGTTTACGACTACGGGCCCACATGTGACAAAGTTATACTGAAGGAAGGTCATAGGAATCTGTCTCGGAATTTTATTGCTTATGAGATGAAGCCATTCATTAGGAATGATAACGGTACGATAGTTTATCTGTTTTAATTGTTTTATATAACATTTCTAAGAATTTTTTTATATTGCCTCATAGACATTAAAGTGCAAACGGTGCGGATACATATTAGCGTGAATTATAGGTTGACAATAAAGTACGAGTATGCTTAGTACGCTTTGCAGTGTGGCTTTGAGATGGTTTACGGCTCGTGGGAATCTTCGATGAAGAAATTGCCGTCGTTGTTTCATGAGTTGATTGCAATGAATGATGGTACTATTGTCCGATGGAACATATACGAGACAACGCTTGACTCCCCAAACTACATGATTCATTATGTGTTTTGGTCTTTTAGAGCCAGCATAAATGCTTATGAGTTATGTGGAGCAAGTTGTCAATATTTACTAATATACTCATACAAATACCGAAATTGTCAATATATAAATTGTGTCAATATATAAATATCCTACAATCGATTTCGGAACTTGTCGGAAATACCGTTAATCGTACTTGTATAGTCATACAAATATCGAAATCGTTCAGTCGAAATTATAATTTGTATTTAACTCGCGGTCTTCCCGAAAAAATCAATGAGTCAACTTTGTAATTGTCCAAAATCGCCAAAATAAATTTCGAGTAATAATTAAAA
>RWGZ01001596.1:45309-63128 GCA_009725065.1 Utricularia reniformis
GAGGTCATGTAATCCCTGTTGCATTCGCTTTGGTAGATTCTGAAAGTTGCAGAGCTTGGAAATGGTTTTTGGAACACCTCGATCGTTATGTAATTGGAGATCGCGAAACATGTGTCATCTCCGATAGAGCTGCGGGTATTTTGGAAGCAGTGAATGAGTTGGAAGCTTTCCAAAATGGACACTTACACCATCGATGGTGTCTTCGACATTTTTGCTCCAACTTATATAGTGCATTCAAGAGCACCGAGTTAAAAACAATTGCGTACAGAGCAGGAGCGCGGTCTAAGGAGCATAAACGGCAACACGACATGATGGAGATACGGAATATAAACCATGATGCATGAGAATGGTCAGAAGCGAAGGATAAAATGAAGTGGACGCTGACCCACGACTTGGGGAAGCGTATGGAAGCTAACTACTAATCGGGTAGAAGCGATTAATAGAGCTTTGAAGGCTGCTCGTCGGCTACCTATTTGTAAGATTGTGATGACCACCTTCTATAAAGCGAACAAAACATTTATCCAGCGGAGGCGTGAAATTGCTGGCATGGTGAGGAATGCGGATGTGCTCAAGACTGCAGCACAAAACTTCTACCGTCGGGCAAAGAGAAAAGCTGACCACCACACCATAAAAATGTGGGACAGTGATCGGCTCGTAGCCGAAATTGAGATGGAAAGCGGAAGAAACAGTGCCTCATACATACACACTGTTGACCTGCAAAGATAGACATGCACATGTTCGAAATGACACACTTACAGGGTTCCTTGCTCACACGTGATTAGAGCTGCAAAAAGAATTCGTTGTGAACCTGATAATATGTTCATACGCAACTCGACCCTTGATGTTCTTAGAGCTACGTATGAGCATGCGCTCATAAACTCTTTACGGCCTGAATACGCGTGGACTAATCCTGGATGGATTCTATGGCATGACCATTCCCGTTCAAAAAAGAGAAGAGCTGGGCGAAGACGAACATTAAGAATACAAAATGACATGGATCTCGATAATTAAACATTTATTTATACTTGTGAAAAATTTATACTTGTAAGGTGATAAATAAATTTACAATTTTAACAAATTGTTATAATGAAATGTGAAAATGTTTAATCAATGAAATCAAAGTCTATATTATCATCATATGGTTCTGGCTGACTAGGATGTTCTCTGTGTGTTCTGCGTGGACGATGACCTCAACGCACTGGTGGTGGCTCACTTGGACCGGGTCCGGGATCATCTTGCGGTGTGGTATACGGAGGCATCCAAGAACTCTGCCCGGTAGAAGGGTACTGTGGAGCTGTTGGGAACGATTGCGTCGGGTTCGAAGTCTGTCCCGTACTGTTATGAGGTGGAGGAGAAAATCTGCTACCGGGAGATGTGTACTGCGGTGACGGCCAATGCCCGTACACCTGTGAATATGTGAACGCTCCCACATCCCGTAATCTTTGTGATGCTTCCACATTACCCTGCATACTGTGCTCAGCTATGTCGCCCACTTCATTCACCTAAATATACAAACAAATTAGTATGTAAATTACTTATAAAAATAAATAACATTGTGACGTTTACCACGTGAGTCATTGGCTCAGCGAACCCCCCTCTCCACCTGTTCGTTTCATCCGACCTGACCGCTAGATGCATCACCCCGTGTGACATGTACCACACAGAATATGTATCTTCATTGGCCACTTCTAATTCACCGCACAAGTGGTCTTCGATGTTCTCCCACATAGAGATCCAATGTGCATGAATTGTACACCAATCTTGCCCTCGCTCACTCACGAACGTATGCAAACGGTGAAGTATATCTGCAGGTTCTGGTGCACGGGGAATCCAAAGAGGGAGTCTGTAACGACCCTAATTTGGGCCTAGCTGTTTTGTTAAACCGTGCTAATAAAATGAAAACATTCGAATGTAAATTTAAAACGTAGTTCGAAAACGACAAAGTTCGACAGCATAATTTAGAGTGTNAACGCCATTGGCTTGGCGTTACGGAATTTGTAGATTACTGTATACTATGTATTTTGAACAAAAAACAAGAATTAATATATTTTTTTAATAGAAAAATTATTAATAAAGTCTCAAGATTACACCAATATTTTATATAGGTTTGTAATTCTGCTTTGATGATCGATAAGATGATATACCGTTCAATATCCATTTTTATATTAAAATATTTTTTAAAAAATATTATTACTTTTTTGGATAGTATTGAAAAACCCAAGGTCCTATATGAATAAGTCAATATTGTACAATATACCGATTGATAGAATAATTTTTTGGGGTAATATGAGAATGTTGTTGTTTCCATGTTTCATATATACCATAAACCTGCCCCAACTATTATTAAGTACATCTACATTAGATACTCAACTACCATTAAGTCTAAGAATTATGAATTAATGATATTTAAGATATCAAAATTTGTATTATTTGACAAATTTGATCTCTTACGTTTTTTTAAATTTGTCAAAGTTTTTTAAAAGCAAAATTAGTTACAAATTTTGATTTTTTGGTAAAACTAGTCTTCATATTTCGTACATTTTGATAAACTTAGATCTAAAAATTTAATGTTTATGAAAAAATTGATTTTTAAATTTTTAGTATTAATTTTGTCACACAGAGATCAAATTTATCAAATTTGAGAAAATTAGAATTATTTATATCAAAATATGAGGATTATGAATGTCAAATTAAAGTTTATGAATCAAATTTACCAAAATTGTGAAACTTGATAGACTAAGACACTATTTTCTCAATATTTATAGTTGTAGTTAAGGATCAAATATTAATAACCATAATAAAATAATTACCTGAAATAAACATACTTTTCAATCTGTTCATAATCAAAATTTTTTGTAGAATTCATAGATTTAGATATGATTTTGATTTTGTAAACGGTAATGACAGCAGTACCGAAACCTAGGATTTTAATAAATTGTGGACCCCACACCTAGTTTTAAGTAAAGCTCTACGAGGGCTTTGTTGATTTACTGCGTGACGATTTTATTGAAAAAGATCATAGTCGTGCTATTTATTTCCTTCAAGATTGGGTCTCTCTACTAGGGAGTTTTTTATTGTACATAACATGATATTTTGTTATGTTGTTAAAAAATAACATTCATTTTCTATTGATTTTGTTTTTGTCATGAATTAATTTTATTTTAGAAACATAGCACTGATTTGCAGTCTAACACTTTCGTAGTTCGGTTTCTATAATTATAGAAACCGAGCTACCATTTTTTTTATTTTTGATTGTTGTTTTTAATGCATTTTCGATATAAAAAAAATGGTAGCTCGGTTTCTATAATTATAAAAACCGAGCTACGAAAAAAGCTGCCCGTGTCAGACTGCAAATTAGTGTTATGTTTCTAAAACAAAATTAATTCATGACAAAAACAAAATCAATCGAAAATTAATGCTATTTTTTACGTTTTAACAAGTTACAATGCTATCTAAAACACTCACTCCAAGATTTGGTCTCTCTACCAGGTGTTATTCCCGTGGCTTCAGGGGGTATTCACGTTTGGAATATGCCTGCTCTGACTGAGATCTTTGGGGATGATTCCGTACTACAGTTTGGCGGAGGAACTTTAGAACACCCTTGGGGATTCAACAATTCATTTTCTTCCATACTTTCATTATTTGGCAATTTATAACGAGAAATGACGCATTTGATCTCCAAAGTTTACATAAAATAGTAAATTATGTTCTCAAACTTTTAAACGATAAATTTAGTCTTCAAAATTTAATATTTTGACAACTTTGGTCCCGTATTTTGAATAATTAGATAAATAGGATCCTCCAAAGTGGTAAAATTGATATTCAAACTTTGAATTTGGCACTACCGATCCCCAAACTTTACACTTACTAACAATTTTAGTCCCCGAAATTTCGGAAATTTGGCAAATTTGGTCCCCAATTTGTGTAACGTCGTTGGCGCTATAGTTTTTTGTTTATGAAGCGAGGAAAATTTGTTTTGTCCCTCGTTCATCTTCGTCTTTATTTTGTAAGCTTTGGGGACCTTTAACGTTGTTGGGAACTAAATTTGTCACGTTTTGCAAACTTTGATAACCAAATTTGCGTAATGTTAATTTGAAGATCAATTATGTCATACACACAAAACTTTATGGATTAGTTTTACCAATAAAAAATGATTTTGGTACTGATTTTGCCATTTTTAAACTTTGCGAATTGATTTTGACAAAATGTATATGTTATGGTCCCTTTTTAGGGGTATCAATAGTCCTCCGGTTCGTCAGAAAACGAATTCGATTTTGATTTATTTTTTTATAGGAAACTATTAAGAAACTGGAAATAACAATAAGACACAACGATTTATAGTGGAAACCCCAGGAATTGGGAGAAAACCACTTAACTATGAGCGTATTAAGCTCTTAGCTTGTTTACTAATCAAGCAATCCATTACAGAGTACAGTAGATGTTTAAAGAAAATGACAAAGAATAAGAAAGCAGTAAGAACTTCAGTAGGGTAACGGTCTGTTCTTACTTGTCCAAAGGGCCCTGCTATTTCCGTCGTTGTGCTATGTATTAATAAAGTTAATAGAGTGTGTAATTCACGCTCTGTAACCGCCTCTGATAGATTTGTTAGAGGTTGTTGTCGCGCGATATAAAACGAGGCAGGGATCGAGGCGTAGTCTGCGTGATCGGGCCCGAGGCGTGGTAAACGTGTGAAGGCCCGAAGCGTGGGTTTGTAACCGTTTAGACCGAACCACGAAGCCAGTTGTCAGGAAACGTTTTATTTCGCCAAGATTATCTTCGATCTTCTCGCAGAACATCGGACCATTATATTTTAAGTATACTAATGAGCTGCACAAGTTCGCTTCCACCATATGGATCAGCCCAATTGTTACTGAGCCTTATCCATTGCAGGGTGTTCGATTCTAGAGTTCTCATCAGTATAAAGTTTGGAGATAAAATTTGTCAAAACCCGAAATTTTGGGACTAAATTTGCGCAATCAAATAACCACGTTCAAATAATGTGTATTGGATATTTCTGGCTGTCTTAATCCCACGTTTCGTGTTTTAATTGGATTTGTGATCTAACTTTAGCGTCCTTCTTACGCTTTACCCTATTTCTGATTATACCCCCCACGGCACATATCTTCGTTCTTTTTTTACCACAAAATACAAAATATAATTTTCTAAACATCAATTTGTTAAGTTAACATTAATTCATATTTTATATTTGTTTATTTCAATATTAAAGCAAAGTTGGACCAATATCCATTAATATGTATTTAACAACGAGAAATGACGCATTTAATCAATTAACTTTCGTATTTTTTGACAAATTTTGTTATCATAATTTATAACGACATATTTAGTCTTTAAATTCTATGTTTTTGACAAATTTGATCTTTTAAATTTGCAACATTTGTTAAATTAGATCCCCAAAAATGATAAAATTGATTCCGGGATTTTGATTTTGATCGATTATTTCAATTGCCCAAATTAAAAAATTTGGAAACTAATTATTTCATATATACAATAAAATTTAGGATAATTTCTATCAAATAGCTATTTTAAGTTAATTTAAAAACTATAAAATGGCTGTTTGGTTTGTTGTACACTGAACAGTGAACACAGACTTTCTTGCAATGGCAGTTTGGACATTTGAGTTATATGTCGAGGAAGACGAGTTCCGCTAGTCTATTCAGAATTTTCCTCGATTCCTCGTTAGGGTTTCTTGTTCTTGATTTGATTTGGGGAATCTGCTTTTTCGCGTAATTGTAATTTGGTTTGTGGAATCTGATCAATGGCTGTGATTCCCGCTAGTATATATCCAGTGGGTTACCGTTTTCGGCCGACGGATGAGGAACTCGTTAATCACTACTTGAAACTCAAGATCCTAGGCCATGATAAAGAACTCAGTGTTATACGTGAGGTTGATGTTTGTAAACATGAGCCCTGGGATCTTCCTGGTAATCTACATACAAAATTCCGTGTTTTTTTCTCGTGGAAAAATTGATGGATTTTAATTTGACTGTATTTTTCAGCTTTGTCTGTGGTGCAGTCTACTGATAATGAATGGTTTTTCTTCTGCCCGAAGGACCGTAAGCATCAAAATGGTCATAGATTGAACCGTGCAACTGAGAAAGGCTTTTGGAAGGCGACTGGTAAAGATAGGAATATTATGTCGAAGAAGGGAACCAAAATTGGGATGAAAAAAACTCTAGTTTTCCACACTGGTCGTGCACCAGAGGGAAAGAGGACCAATTGGGTCATTCATGAGTATCGAGCTACTGATAAGTCTATTGATTCCTCACATCCTAGCCAGGTTCTTATTCTAGTTTAAGCCTATGAGTCTTGTGCCATTTTTCATTTGCTGAATCAATTTNGTTTTCAACATATCAAAAGCATGAACTTTTACAAAAACGAAGTGTACATGCACTAGCCTAGCATATGAGTGATTCATTTAAATATTCGATTTCTCCAGGGGGTATAATAATAATTATGTAGAACTACGTGGACTATCCGGCAATATACACAAAGTAGAATCAATCACATTGAGGCTCGAGTAAGAAAAGTCTTGGGGCCTGGTGTAGAGAGACAGTCGTGTCTTCAGGGTTTCTGATTGTTCTCTTCGTATTTTCCTCTCAGGTATGATCTTTTATGGTTTCTTGATGATCCCCGTGCTTTCTTTTCATCTTTATTGGGGTTTTATAGCATTAGATTATGGTTTTCCGTGTTTTACAGTTAAAATCTTGCGCGAGGATGGAGAATTCGGATAATTTCCTTTATGGTGGACGGAATTCTCGAAGTTCGTCGTTTTCAGTTTCCAATTTATCAGCTTCTGCCCCTCCGTTTACAGTTGATAGATTGAATAAAAATTCGTTTTCCGATACCCGATTTAATTTCTCGGATTCGTATTACGGCGCATCGCCCTTCAGTGAGGAATGGCAATATTCACATCCTTCGGCTCCTATGTCTAATTTAGTGATGGATTCCACAGGATTATCGGGCAGCATAACGTCGCCCAATGATTATCAATTTTCTGGTTCTGCTTCCGCTGCAACTAGTTCACCCTGGTATTCTGTTATGCCTGCAACTGAAGTCCCAGGCAGTGCATTTGGTTATGGTAGCAACAAAAATTCCAGCTATTCACCTTCTGTTCCAGTTTTTTATGGAGATCATAATATGAATTATGATGGTGACTGCTGTATAACATCTGAACTTGCTTACGCACCAAGTTCATTCGACTTGGAATGTGGTCTTCCGAGGATGGATGGACTTGGATTCCATGATGACAAGTATTCTAAAATAGTGGAACCTGGTAGAGCTTTCTCATCGGTTAAGGAAGATAATGGTGGCTTGAAGTGTTACAGCGATCAGCCTATTCAAAGTGAGTCCTTTATTTTTTATAGCATTCATTCTTTTTATCAAGAATGGTATTTTCTTGGACTTTATTGTTTTTTTTTGTTTTTTTTTTTCGGGACTTTTTACTAACAACGTTCGAAAACCACTTTTGGAAACTACTGCTTCAAACCTTAATATATTTTGTTGATATTGTTGAGGTGCCCCTGCAGTTTACAAGCCCAAGGAAGATTTTTTGGAAACACCTGCATTCCCAAATAATAAATACCTGCGTACTGAAAGCTCTACTAGCTCATACCCAAAATTTGATGACTTTTCTGCCAGAAGTATTGCATCTTGCACTGTGGGGAACATGGATAAAAATTTGTGTCTTGAAGAAAAGCATGGCAGTGCTCCCTATTATTTTAGTAAAACACGAATTTGCAGTGGTAACTCAGCCTATCCTGATTATGGAGCAGTAAGAGATGGTGATAATGGAGAATTTTCTAAAAGGGATGCTAGAGCATGTAATCCAGATTCAAACGAGCCTTGGTCTGTTCGCAAATCCTCTTCTGGTTCAGTTCCTTCTGTGAGATCCTGTTCTCGTGTGACCATCAGGCCACCCCCTTCTGCCCCAATTGGTAAAACAGGAATAACGACCATTTATCATAAAGCTTTTTCTACATCCGCTTTTGGTTGTGCTCTTTCGGAGGGTTCATATAAATCGGATATTCATAAACAGCTGGATTTTGGTGTGAATCCAAACAAAAATGACTCTTCTGGAACAAGCATCTCCAATTATTCTGTGAAACCGAGTGGTTGCGTTGCATCAGCTTTAGAAGAAATGCCAGATCGGTATCTGCTGGCTAATGACAGTTTGGTGCCCACCGTAAAATCTAGAGTTCGTTCTCAGGTATCAGATTTAGATTACTCCAAGATATCAGCAATTTCTTGTAATAAGATTGAAGCTGTGAAGTCACGCAAGGACTCATCAGATGTTATAGAACATCAAAGCTTAGAATTAGATTCACCCTGTTGGAAAGGAGCACCGCCTTCGCACTTTTCAGTTCTAGATGTTGAATACGACGGCTGTAACTTGGTCAATAAGGCTTTGGATGAATGTGGTGACCTTGAACTTGAACATGGAACGCGGCAAGGTGTCAATTTGGTGGATCCTACATTTATCACTTTTGAAGAGACTCCGGAAATCACCAATATCAACAAAAAGAAATGTGCAGTTGGTGCTGCAATCGATGATTTGTATTTGAGGAATATAAAGAATTTGATTGATGATGCAAAAGCTAAAGTTGATATACCAACTCTATGCAGTGGTGAAGAGTTCAGTGACAACCAGAATATGATTGATAGCATGAATGATTTTGAGCTGAAATTAGCCGAGTTAATGGAGTCTACTGAAGAAGAGACTTCCGTATTTGCTGCAAATGATGTCTCTGAAAGTGCAACTACCGCAATTCATGCAACTGAGGAGGAAGTTCTACCTTCACCCGTTTTGCAAGAAGATGCGTTGGTTAAGCTACCAGATTCTAAATTGAATGTTGCCACTATGATTAAGGCACTTCACAATATATCAGAACTTCTTCTGCTTAATCTTTCAAATGATTCCGGCTCTCTGGAGTATGAATACATCGATGACGTCAAGAAAACAATATTGAATCTCAATTCATACCTAAGCAAAAAATCAACCGGATCAGGCATTTCTGAGGTAGTCATTTCTTATATTTTAAGGAAGTCACTTGATTTGGTTAGCCTCATTTTGAAAAAAATAATTTATTCGATTTCGTGATTCATTTGTTCTGTGAGTTACATGCCAGTTTTTTTATCATTTGTTTTGTGATTGGCCCTTGTGATATTTAGATTTTTTGTCTTATCTTGCTAGCTAAGTGACACTTTTCTTCCACGGAATAGCGACATAAAAACCTGCGCAGATGTTAAATCTCCATATGCTTTATCCTTGAGGGATACTGATCCAACATTAACTCCAGATGATAATGTGGCAAAGGTAAATTATTTCTCGTATTCGAAGTGCTGTTAGTTGCTTGTTTAAGCTTACTCTGCTTTGTGTTTAACTTGCAGGGTATCAAAAAGGTCCTTGAGAAGAATTTTGATTTCAAAGAAGAAATGCAAACACAGTCTTCTCTTTTCAAGGACTTGTGGCTTGAAGCTGAAGCCAAGGTGTGTTCATTGAGTTATAAGGCCAATCTCAATAAGATGAGGATTCAAATGGAAGAAACTCAATTCAAATCATCACCAGGTCCGTTTAACCCCACTCTCTAAAATCCCGATTTTTCGTATTTATTTGCATAATCTAAATGTTCCCAGAAAATGAGGGATTCTGTTCTGAGGAGATACATCATCAAGCTTCATCAAATCCTAAGCTCCAAACCCTTAATGATCCACAAAAGTCATCAATCTCTAGCACAAGTACACATTCAAGTGACATCGAAACTTCGGTTATGGCCCGATTCGATATATTGAAAGCACGCAAGGAAACTATTACCGAAACTTTTGAAAACAACCCCACAGATTCTCTCATGGATACGATAAGTTTCATGAATTCAGATGATAACAGCAAATCTTGTTCATTTGTCAAGGGATTCAAATCTATCGACATTGAACCGAAAAACGAGTACTTGTTAATGTCATATAAAGGAGATGAAAGCAAGTTTGAGGTGCGTGATGATGTTAACAAGAGAAAGTTGAATGATTCTTTGTGTTGGGACTGGGAACATATCATCAAGAACAAGGATGTTTCATGGGGAAGCTCTTGAGTTCTGAAAATGCAGGTATTTTTACATTACGTATTATGGTAAATGATGTTGGATCATGTAAATAGAGGTTTCTGTGCACAAATTGCCTTCTGTCATTTGTGTGTTTTTACCAGCAAATAATAATAATAATAATAATAATAGGCAAATCTAGTCCTCGTATTTTCATGATCTTGGCAATTTTGATCCCCATGTTTTATAATTGTTGCAATTATAATTTTCAAAGTATTAGACTGACAAATTTGGTTATCATATTTTGTAAGTTTTGACAAAATCCGTCTTCAATATTTAGTTGTCAATTTTGGTAATTTTGATTATCGATCAAAATGAGGAAATCGATTTTGTCACTTTGTAGATCTTATTTGCTTAGGTTATGTTCTACATGTGTTTTGAAAATTAGAATACAATTTGAGAATGTGTTTTCCGAATGTGATTATAAATCAAGAATAAATTGAGTGTTCTGTAATTGAGAAATTGAATTGCGGAATAAGAATAATGTTCTGTATAAAATTTGATTTATACAAATTAGATTCATCGTCGTTAGTATCTAAATGATAAAATAAATTATGTATGATTATAGTTGCATGTTGAAGATAGATGAGAATAGACAATTTACAAATATGTCCAATGATATTGCAAATATGAGATTATTGAAGGTGAAAGAAAATATGATTTTTTAGATGATATATTTATAATTTGAATAACGAGAATACATTCTAATTTTCATATCTAACCTCTTACCCCATTTTGCATTCAAATAACAATTTGAAAATGCATTCTGTTTATAATCAGAATGTAAATGTTATAGTGTTCTGTAAAAACTGCAATAACGTATTCTAACATCAAAATGTAATTTGAGAATGCAAGTAGAACATAGTTTAAATATTGTAAAACCAAATTTGTCAAAGCCCTAAATTTTGTGATTAAATATATCATTACAAATTATGAATATCATATTTGTCAAAACTCAAAATATTAATATTTAGGGGATTGAAATTGTCATTTTTTCAATAATCATAGAATATTTTCGTTCTTTTTTATTTTTTATTTTTAGATTAAATTATTTATACCCATATTCTTAAAATGGATGAGAGCGGAGGCGAGATCAAATCGCCATAAACTTTTTTTTACATAAAGAGGTTAAATATTAATATAAATTATATCTAGTTCTATATTTAAATTAATAGCTTAGATATTAATTTTAGAATCGTTTATGAGTACCCTATTTTTTAATGGTTGATATTTGAATTTTCATTTTTTTTAAATTGTTATCACTCAAATTCGAGATTCAGTCCATTTGTTTGTATTTGCTAATAAATTGTACTTTTTAGCAATGTTTTAAAAACGGGTACCAGCCGGTATATGAGACAAGCTTATTGGATCGATATAACGGATCCGTATCGGAATATTAAATAAATTTAATTATAAAAAAATTATATTATATTTTTTTAATATATTAACCCGACCCAACCTGCAATCCGACCCGACCCGTAAAAATTCGACCCGAAAAAACCCGTACAGATCGGCATTTTGCCAAAATACTGGCCGAATCCGGTAAGTCCGAAATTTCCGATATACCGGAAATTTAAAACACTGGTTTTTAGTACGAGTTTCCTGTTTTTAGGCGCTCAACCATGTTTAAAACCACAAAATTCAAAATCATGTTGTTTTTGAAAGAAATGTTGAACAATTGTTTTAAAAACGGATACCGACCAATATACAATACAAGTTCATTGGATCGATATATTGGATATGTACCGTGTATGTATCGATATATCCGATCCGACCAAAATTTTCGGTATACCAGAAATTTAAAATATTGTGTTTAACTGGATTGCAAAGTTGATTTTAAGAACATTGATTTATACTGAAAAGTAGGTTAAAAACTAACCCAAAATATTAGAAATTTAAAAATTTTAATTCTAAAAATAAAAAAAATGTGTTTCCGACAGAATAAGAAACTCAAACAAGTTGTGAAGGGGAGAGTGATTTGAGAATAAGAAACTCAACCTCCTAACCACTAAATTAATTGCCAATTGTAAGATGAAAAAACTATAATGTTTCTATTTTTAGAGGAATTTAAAGCAACATAATTATAATAATAATTTGAGAGGTTAATTTATGTTTTTTTTAAAATTGATATATTATTTATTTTTTTATTAATTTTTGTTGTAGTGGGGAATTTGATTATTAAAAAAGGTGATTGATTTTCCCAAAAAGTATAATTAATCTAACCACTAAATTTGTATTCTTATGCTCTCAAGTCTATCAATTTGACCCACACACACACAACTTTGCCACCCTGTTTTTGTCTTCATTTCTTTATCTCTTCATCCCTTTTTATTTTTTATATTTTATTTGTTATCATTATATAAAATATAACAATAACAAAATAATAGTACAATTATAAACATGGACTTTTGAGATGTTCTAGAAATATAAATGTTATAATTTATAATTAAAGTGATATCATTACTAATTTATTTTGACTTAGTATCTTCAATGTGCTCTTATTTTAGATCATCCTCATCCATGTCCGTTCAGAAACTTCATTATCTCTTCCACATCAGCTTTCTCTCTGTACACATCATCATTCTTTATTTTTATAATTAACTTTCATTTTATCCCTACAACCATGTCCGGACACTTATAATATTAATATTTATTTTTTATATATAATCATTTTTTATGTAAATACAAATTATTTGTAATGATATTCTTGTTGTATAAATTGCAATTACATGTTAAATTGATAATTGTAATTTTTATGAATATATTGTTTTAGAATTTTGGTTAATTGAGTATTATATTTTCTAAACGAAAAATGTAATCGATTGTTAAAAACTAAATAACTTAGCGACTAGAACCACTAATCCGGTAATCTAAATGAAATTTATAGACGACTAGTTGATCTGATTTTTGTTAAAAAAACATAATTCAAAATCGAGTAAAATACATAAATCGATAGTCGATCGTTTTTGCATTAATACCAAATCATCGCAATATTATCTAATAATNATTATAAAAAAATCATATTTTATTTTTTAATATAAAACCCAACCCGAATCCGACCCATCTTGTAAAAAACCGACCCGAATAAAACCCGTATCGGTCGTTATTTTGCCAAAATACAGGCCGAATCCGGTAAGTCCGAAATTTCCGGTATATCGGAAATTTAAAACACTGGTTTTTAGTATGAGTTTCCTGTTTTTAGGCGCTCAACCATGTTTAAAACCACAAAATTCAAAATCATGTTGTTTTTGAAAGAAATGTTGAACAAATGCTTTAAAAACGGATACCGACCAGTATACAATACAAGTTCATTGGATCGGTATACCGGATATATACCGTATATGTATCGATATATCTGATCTGACCGAAATTTTCGGTATACCAGAAATTTAAAATATTGTGTTTAACTCGATTGAAAAGTTGATTTTAAGAACATTGATTTATACTGAAAAGTAGGTTAAAAACTAACCCAAAATATTAGAAATTTAAAAATTTTAATTCTAAAAATAAAAAAAATGTGTTTCCGACCGAATAAGAAACTCAAACAAGTTGTGAAGAGGAGAGTGATTTGAGAATAAGAAACTCAACCTCCTAACCACTAAATTAATTGCCAATTGTAAGATGAAAAAACTATAATGTTTCTATTTTTAGAGGAATTTAAAGCAACATAATTATAATAATAATTTGAGAGGTTAATTTATGTTTTTTTAAAAATTGATATATTATATTTTTTTTTATTTTTTTATTAATTTTTGTTGTAGTGGGGAATTTGATTATTAAAAAAGGTGATTGATTTTCCCAAAAAGTATAATTAATCTAACCACTAAATTTGTATTCTTATGCTCTCAAGTCTATCAATTTGACCCACACACACACAACTTTGCCACCCTGTTTTTGTCTTCATTTCTTTATCTCTTCATCCCTTTTTATTTTTTATATTTTATTTGTTATCATTATATAAAATATAACAATAACAAAATAATAGTACAATTATAAACATGGACTTTTGAGATGTTCTAGAAATATAAATGTTATAATTTATAATTAAAGTGATATCATTACTAATTTATTTTGACTTAGTATCTTCAATGTGCTCTTATTTTAGATCATCCTCATCCATGTCCGTTCAGAAACTTCATTATCTCTTCCACATCAGCTTTCTCTCTGTACACATCATCATTCTTTATTTTTATAATTAACTTTCATTTTATCCCTACAACCATGTCCGGACACTTATAATATTAATATTTATTTTTTATATATAATCGTTTTTTATGTAAATACAAATTATTTGTAATGATATTCTTGTTGTATAAATCGCAATTACATGTTAAATTGATAATTTTAATTTTTATGAATATATTGTTTTAGAATTTTGGTTAATTGAGTATTATATTTTCTAAACGAAAAATGTAATCGATTGTTAAAAACTAAATAACTTAGCGACTAGAACCACTAATCCGGTAATCTAAATTAAATTTATAGACGACTAGTTGATCCAATTTTTGTTAAAAAAACATAATTCAAAATCGAGTAAAACACATAAATTGATAATCGATTGTTTTTGCATTAATACCAAATCATCGCAATATTATCTAATAATAAAAATTTATATATTTATATTATTTTAAAATCATATTTAAAATTTTAATATATTTTTTTAAAAGTCTTGAGGAAAGAGAGTAGAAAATCAAATTTTTTAAAACTTGATTTCTAGATGGTATCGGAGATCTAGATGGTTTTGGGTGGATCCATATTGGTTTACAAAAAACTCTGGAAAGCGCATTTGGGTTAAGCGAAAAAAATAGATCAAACAATGATTCGAGCACTACTTAATATGTTTAAACAAATCTGAACCATATAAAGGCTAGTTCGATTTGAGAGTTGAGAGTGAGTGTTCAAAATATTGTCTAATATGGTTGTGGAAATATAAATGTTATAGTTTATAAATATGAGTGATATCATGAGTAATTGGTTTGATTTGACCTTCCAATTTGAATCATTTTTTTATGAACAATACTACACAGATATTCTCTCGACCCATTAAATCCCAAATTTTTACATTGATTGGCCCAATGTGTTATACCGTAAAAATCAAAGTTGAGTAAGGGTTGTTATGGATCGAAAATATGTTTTTAGCTTTTACAGTTCAAATTGAATAATTTTTAAATATGTCAATTTATTGATAGATTCATCCAAAATTTTAACTCGTTAAATCAACTCGTTGATCGCTAAAAAATTGCTAACCCACTTGATCAACCCATACAAGTTGATTGGAGTTATGAGATTACAATTTCAAGTGTAAAATATTGAAATGTTACATTAATTTTAAGAAAATCAATCATTTATTGAAAGAAATACAAAAAAATTCTATCCAAAAAGCATGTGATTAGGTATATGTCCTTGTCATGATTTTACATATTGAAATTTAAATAGAAGAAACACAAGAAGAAGAAGAAAATCACAATGAGATTAAAAGCAGAAGAAATTATGACATCTAAATTGTTGTTAATTTCAGTGTTTTTTCTTCTCATTAACTTGTCAAATTCTCAACTTTCTCTTGGTTTTTATGATACTTCATGTCCTCAAGCTCAATTCATAATCAAACACCATGTAACTAATGCGATTTTAAGAGATCTCGGCTTCGCAGCTGCCTTCGTAAGGATGCATTTTCACGATTGCTTCGTCATGGTATGTAAATTTATATTTTTTTGTATAAATTCATGATTTAATGTGCCATGAGAGTGTTTGTGTATCACAATATATAAGATAAATAAATTACAATGAAACTTATGGGTCAATGTGTTTACTCATGAATCATAATGTCAGTCTTTTTATAAACTAAAACACTTCTATTTTCACAATGACATGAGTCAATATTTTCAACAATCATTCACAAGTCGAGTTTGCCTTGATCCTGTTAAGACTTGCTTCAATAGACTCGATAGTTCTCGAGTAATCGATCGATCTATTTTTTTCATCTAAGTTCGATGTGTTTTTCTACCCGAGTTTTATTTTGTCTAAACTAGTATAAATCAACTGAAACACATCGAGTAGTCTGACACCATGTAGAAATTCATGATTTAGTGGGTTGAAAAAGTGTATGTGTATCAAAAAACGTGTATTACATTGAAAATACTAAGATAAACTGATTACTCGTGATATCACTTCTTTTATAAACTAAAACGTTTATATTTTCAGAACAATATTTGTCTCATGTTAGAAATATTGGTTCATTTTGTCATGTGTTATAGGGATGTGATGCATCGTTGTTGATCGACTCAACACCGACGAACAAAGCGGAGAAAGATACATCTCCGAATAGTCAAACGCTTCCTGTGTATCAAGTCATTGATGATATAAAAGCAAGGATTGAAGATATATGTGAAGGAGTTGTTTCTTGTGCTGATATTTTAGCTTTTGCAGCAAGGGATACGATCGAAATCGTAAGACGATAACATATTTTGACATATAATGTGTGATTCATTTATTTGGATGTGAACAGACTGGAGGGCTTTCGTATGATGTTCCGGCAGGCCGGAGAGACGGGCGAGTTTCGTATGCATCGGAGGTGTTCCGAAACTTAGTGCCTCCGACGTTCAACTTGAATCAACTCACTCAAGCGTTTGCAAATAAGGGATTAACTCAAGAAGAAATGGTCACTCTTTCTGGTAATTTTAGTAGTTTTTATAGATATATAAAAGGTGAAAGACAAATAAAAATCTAAGAAATCAATTATTTTTATTTGAAAATCTATTATTAATAATCTTTTAAATTTTTAGTATATTGATTCAATGTATCGGAAATTTTGATCGTGTCGGTGTTGGCAAGTATTTAAACAAACTATCGACCGATATGAGTTATAAATTGTAAATTATATAATTTTAATATAATAATAAAATTTACGAATCTCTAAAAAATAACGCACCACGAATCACGTATTGTAGTAACATAGTTTAGTAGTAATTTTTGCTTAAATTTGATATGTTTTTTGACACTTTTTATTGCTTGTAGGAGCTCATACATTGGGAAAATCTCACTGCACATCATTTACAAACAGGCTATACAGTTTCAGTGCAACATCAACCCAAGATCCTTCTTTGGATCCAATCTATGCAGGCCAACTTAAGCAGCTATGTCCACAAATTCCGAACCCGAATCTATTCGTACCGATGGATCCTTTCACGCCGGGATTAACCGATAATAACTACTACAAACTAATTCTCGAAAACAAAGGCTTGTTTATGACTGATCAAGAGTTGTTGTCGAGCAAAGCTACGAGAGATCAAGTCATTGAGAATGCTCAAGTGCCATTTTTATGGCATTCTAAGTTTGCTGTTGCAATGGTGAGAATGGGAGGCATTGGAGTCTTGACTGGTAATGCTGGTGAAATCAGAAGAAATTGTAGGGTTATTAATAGCTGAATCAAGGCAAGAAGAGATGTTAGTGTAAATGTGAATATATATATGTTAACGTTCATTTTTAGGGGTATTAAAAGTTAATTACAATAAATGATCAAAGATCTGTAATTGTTTGTGGGACAATTTAGGTATGGGAAGTAAGAGAGAAACACACGATTTAACGTAGAAAACCTCAAAAGTAAGAAGGAAAAACTACAGTGTCAATAGGAAAACCTCCACAGCCAATTCAATAAAAATGAATGAAATAGTGGTCGAGCGTACAAGTGACGAACAATAAAGGAAAATA
>RWGZ01001597.1:0-38744 GCA_009725065.1 Utricularia reniformis
CAAGAAACCAAAGATCTTGAAAACAAGAGACATGTCGGGTTAGAAGAAAAAATTGGGCTTCAAACGAGAAATACGCACCAGTCTGCCACTACAAAGGCGATTTGCGACAGCTTCATATTCTTTAATGTTACTACTTCCCTCTGTTTTTGAAACTAGTTTCACCTCTTCAACTTCCTTAGGCTGATAAATCTGATAAACCAACCAAGAAAAGTGAGTGAACATAAGCAGAAGACCAGAATGAACAAAAAAAATTAATTGAGAAAATACCTTCCGCTGCTCGTCAATCAGATACCTAAACTTCTCGATATTTGGTAAAGCAAGCATTTTCGGCATTAAATAGTTCCGGAAATAGCCGGGCGCTACCTTTACTGTTTCACCCGCTTTCCCGAGCTTACCGATCGGCTACATCACAGTATAAGAGTATTAATTTAAAGAAAATCAGGACACGGAGGACGAAATTTCGAGCGGATCATACCGTGGTGAGAATAACTTCCAACTTTTTCTTATAACGAATTCCTTGAACAGCATGCAACAGCGGGTGTCGCATCGAGCTCTGCCCAATGACATTTTTTCCAGAGCTCATGAATGCCATTTCTTCGACCAAGCCAGCGAAATAATGATTCGGAAATAATTTTGCAGCGGCGAGAAGACGACGGCGATGTAGAAAGAGCTTAGGGTTCCCAAAAATCAAAGATTCGCTATTTCTTTTGCATAAGCGGCGTGAGCAGGGCACGCGCAGGCGCTAGGGTCACGGACATGAGATTTTTTTGCGTATTTTCATTTTTGCATTAGGGTTGACATGAGAAAACGGGTGGGTATGGTTGTTCAGTCGATAATAATTGTACGTTTTGTGCCATAAAAATCAACCGGTCGATTCGTATAGGTTCTGAAGTTCCATAATCTCACACGGTTTGTACCATAAACATAGATGTATATGTCAACTGATTGATATGAATCATAATCTCTTTATTAGTTTTTTAATTTAAAATTTAAAATTATTAATTTTAATTCATAATTATTATTTATCAACCTATTGACGAGTTGGATAAAATTTCTAACCCATCGAGTCAATCTATTGACGAGTCAAGAAAACTTACTTACCCATTGGATCAATCCGTAATCTGTTGGATCGGATCGGTGCCCATCCCTAAATGAGAATGTGAATCCAAGCCAATTTGTGAAATAATATTTTTTATTATAGCGTGTTAAATATTATATTTTGAAACATATGCTTTCATATAGATCGACATGTGAAATACATGACAGTATTGAGTTCTATTGTTAGATACCGATCAATAGATTAAATATTGTGTGATACTGATTTTTGTCTGATAACTCCTGGAATCGGGCTATACGATTGGATCTCATGTATTTTTGATCAGTCATTAAATTATGATTAAAATCAGTATTTTAATACAAAAATTTAATTTGGTTTCAATCGATATATGAGTCATATTAATTATACGACCCGAATAGGTACCACTCATTATTTCACATATCGACCGTTATCTAATACTATAGTTGGATTATACCCCGTATTTCACATATCTACGGGTGGATACGGGTCCGGCCCAACAGGTTACTGATTGAACCCGTAGAACCCGCACGGGTTGACCCGATGGATTAGTAAACATTCTTGACCCATCAACGAGTTAACCAGGTAGGTTAGAAGTTCGGCCTAACATGTAGACGGATTGAAACAATATTAATTACAAATTAAAAATAATAAGATTATTAATTTTAAAATTAAAAAAATAATAATAAGATCTATCTCATATAAACTCGTTAACCTGTACGGGTCGAACCGTACGGATTGACTGGTTGATTTTTGTGGCCCAACTCGTACACATATTTTTCGTGGGCCAACCCACTGGTTGACTCGTTTGTGCGGGTTGGGCTGACTGCCCCATGGGATTCGGTCATTTAAGCGATTAAAAGGTCAAAATTTTTACGGTTAATCGGTTTTGTAGCCCAAAATTTGAAAACCGAAACTGAACAGTTTAACCACTTTATAAATTTATAACCAACTGAAACCGACGGTTAACCGATAATTTTTAAAAAATTTACTACAAACTTTGTTCCATAGTCAATCTATTTTTTTAGAGCTTGATTTTCATACTTTCGAAAACGATTTTTATACTTTCGATAAATGGATTATATTAATCTAGATCAAGCATGGAACTCAGACTAAACTTTCGAGAACGATTTAGCAACAGTTTAGCTTGGGAAATTATTGTGTGTATTAAATAAATAATTTAATCGGTTAACCGATATCAAAACCGATATTAATAAATAAAACTGATTACCGGCCGTATAATCGTATTAACTGATATGAAACAGAACCGTAAAAACCGATTAACCGTATAACCGATATCGTTTAACCGATTAAAATCGGTTCGGTTCGAATACACGGTTCCGCGGTTGAATATCCCACCCCTACATATTGTCTAATATAAAAATATTATATATATCATTTTCTCTTTTCAACAACATAAGCTATTTAGTTCATATTTTACTAATATAGGTTACTTTGCAAATTCTTTTTCCAAAATAAATTATTTAGTAAAATATAATTTTAAAAAATGTTATTTAGCAAAATTCCTCTAAGTGTCCAATGATACAATACATTTTTTTGTGATTTAATTCATAATTTATTGAATCCTTATTACATTTAACTATACTAGCATTATCACACGTCCTCAGGACATATTGAGTGCATTGTTCTTATAGTATGTTTTTAAGCTATTTTGATAATGTTATATATAATTGTCTGCATGTAAATGTATTTAATATAATATAATCATATTCGTAATATTATTTTTTTCTTATATTTATGTATTATCGATTCAAAATTTAATTGAACTTTTATTTATTAAACTAAACTTACAAATCATAAATCCATATATTAAATATCATTTAACAAAGATACCTATGATTTTATTATAAATGAATATAAATAAAACAACCAAGATAGATCGCTACAATAAGTTTAGTACTTAGTGTGTTTGTTCGTTTATTGGTTTTCCCTTTTTTTTGCAGAGATGCATTTACTGAAATTACTTATGAGTATACCTTAAATGTTTTAATTGGATATGAAAGAAACAAAAAGTTGCATGAATTAAAATTTTTGTGTTTCATGCCAAACAAAAGGAAGAAACCATTCAGTTACTGTTAATCTTCTACCATTTGTAAAAATATTGTGATTAACTATATATTAATTAATTAAATAGTTGTACCTATATGTCTTGGTGTTTGTAAAACAAATAATGATTACAGTACTTTAATGAAAAGATGTTTTATTGTTGACAAAAATGAAAATAACACTATGAAAGGTAACTGTGTTATATATAAATACATTACGTCTGATATTACTCATTATTATGTATATATGTATGAATATAAGATAGAATTGTGGAGAACGCGGGATATCACATCTAATCCCTAATCCTATTCTATGTATGCAACTTTAACTAATATAATATTGTAAAAAAATATAATATTGTAATATTATCATATTAATTGAATTTAATAATATAAAAAACATGAGTTTTCAAATCAAAATACTTAACAGTTATCAAAAAGTCAAAAAATAATATGAAAAGTCAAAAACTCTAATCCACAGACCGCAATCTCCATAGTTCTCAAATTATTAGTATTATTGTCATTGTCATTGTCAATTTTTAAATTTTTTATTAATTAATTTCTTATTTTATTAACATTCATGTTGGACATACACTGAATGAGTCCTCGTTCCTAATCTAATGGTCTAGCAAAATAAAATTGTAAATGGTCTAATGTCAATCAATTTATGTTTGTGTTTATATATAACTAAAATAAGACGATGTACATTCGAGTGGATCGATATTGGTTGATCAATTTAAATTTATATTGATAAATTTTATAATAAAATTTAAAATATACAAATAATCATGGAAATTATTCATAAATTTAAACTTGTATATAAATCTCAATGAAGTTCTCTTACCATCAAAATATTCTAGTAGGATATCGTCACTCATATCCAAAATTATGAGATTTCAAGACACTCATGCACAATGTGAATTGTATGACTTGGGATTTATTGGTTTCAGTTCAGTTGGGCGCAATAAACGAATTGAACCTTTCATTGTAAAAACCTCATTGGATAGAGCTACAACAAATGAGTAAGGGATAACATTATTCTTGGAAATGTTGCTGCTTAAGTTATATTGGGCCAATTCTCGACGGGCTTCTAAGAATATTGTAATGGGTTCTAGGTCCAAAATTATGTTTAAATATGTATTGTTAGGGTTTGATATATTCGAGTTTTTCTGTTTTGAAAGAATAGCCAATGCTTCTTGCCTTCCAACTTCACATTTTCTTTTTCTTCATTTTAGTTTCTTTTCTGCTAGGTTCCGGAGTCTCGTAGTCGGACAAATTGCTACGAGACCCCGCCAAAAGCTAATATCTAATTCTCACAATTATTTCTTGAAGTTCAGTTACATCACTTACCATTTGGTGGATCGGATCACATTCCTATATGCATTAATCTACAATCTGGATTGCCTAGGAACACTAAGCAAAAGAATAGACGACTTCGTTTTGAGAAAATGTGGACTAAGGCACATGTTCGGAAGAAACAAAATGACACAACAACGGAATAACATTCGGAATTCACAAATCAACCTTCTAAAGTGGCATCAATCTACTTTTGGTAACCTCAAAAAGGAAATACAAAGAGTTAAGGATGAAATTGCGGCACAATTCAGAGATCAATATTCTCATGACATTCAGAAAAAAGAATTATCCTTAAAAAAGAGTTAGATACATTATGGAACAAAGAAGAAAGCTATTGACAACAAAGGGAAAAATTCATTGGCTAAAAGAGGGTGATAGAAATACAATGTATTTTCATGCTTGTGTTTCTCAACGACAAAAAACTAATAAAATTTCAAAATTGAGAAGAAATGATGGATCTTGGATGCATAATCCACATGAAATTCATCTATACTTTCAGGATCATTTTCGAAAGTTGTTCTTATCTTCTGAATATATGATCGATGACATTAATCTAGTATTGATACATATGGAAACATGTCTGCTCTCGCCATGCATCAAGTATTATTGCTTCATTTTTCTCATGAAAAAGTAAAGGATGCAATCAAATACATGAAACCCTTAAGCTCTCTCGAACCTGATGGCTTACCTCATGTATTTTATCAACAATATTGGTCTATTGTGGGCACTGAGGTAACCGAGTGTGTGTTGCAAATTTTGAATACTTAGAATATATTACTACAAATCAATCATATGTATCTCTGCTTGATTCCAAAATGTGAAAATCCGAAACTCCTTACACACCTTTGGGCACTTAGTTTGTGCAATGTTATCTACAAGATTATTTCAGAAGTACTTGTTATTATTACTGTACATGATACATGTCGATTGGACCGTTGAATGGGCTACTAAGTGAGTAGGCATGTGTATTACGTTGGGCCTCTTAGTTGCCTATTCTGTGCAACACGCTAGTTTAGTGGACTTATTGTTAACTGGGCCGCCCAAAGCCGTTAACAGTAAGGCGGTTAGCCCATTTATATTTAACACATGATCTTGCGTTATTGTTGATACTTTGTTTTCTCTCTGCTATTGATATTCGCCTTTTGAGTCTCCAAAATTCTCTCTACGTCTACTTGTCTTCCCCTGTGAGATTTTTGAATCCTTGAGTGCTCTATGTTCTTAAGAATACTTGAAACTTGAGTACGTTGAGTGAACGTGATTTATGTTGTTCTTGTGACATTGGATATGTGATGTGCACTGAAAAACCAGCCAACGGTGTTCTTGTTCATCAGTTGAACCTTGACACCTTTATCTCTTGTTCACTAGTTGGACTTGAACAATTGCTAGTTGCCTTAGTGATACATAACTTAGATCTTGAACCTTTGGTTTAAGCTATAAGTTGCGTGTGAAAAAAGCTTACACTGTAAAAGTGATTTCTGTACAAAAGAACGTTTAACCCTTGCAGTGAGTGTCTTGGGATCTTTTAACCTCAAAACCCTCGTTGTTCTTAGATCTACGCCTGTCTTTTAAGGGAAACATTTCTGGTTTTCAAGTAACTTGTGGTAACACTTTCATTTGATGCGTACTGACTAGTATTTTGAGTTATAGGTTTAAAGCACATCATATCTTGTGTTTCTTAAGATCTGAAGGGACGACTGAGGAAACTAATAGATCTGGCGGGAAATAGTCATTGTTTCGATTGTTTTGGTGGTAACCGACGTTTACGGTTTAAACGTCATACTTATTGCATTTCTTTTACGTTCCTGCTGTTAGTGGTGTTTATCATTGTGTAAACATTACTAAGTTTTTTTTGTGTTAATTGAAACTGTAGGTCATATAGTGGATTGCCGAAACTATCGATTCTAATATAAGAATTATGATCAGATATCACTATAAATCTTGAGTGTTATTGCTTTACAAACCAAAATCCTTAAGTAGTTTTAAGTTTGTCAAAACTGTTATTTTGGTAAAAATATACAACACTTGCAAACATGATGAAACCACTTATCGAAAAAATTATTTCTAACAAATAATCAGCTTTTATTTCAGGGAGTTTGATTAGTGATAATGTCTTAAATGCATTTGAGCTTAATCACTCAATCAGATTGAAAACAAAAGGAAGAAGAGGATTCTCATCGAATAAATTGGATATGAAAAAATCATATGATCGAATGAAATGAGTATTTTGGAACATCTTTTTATTCACATTGGATTTCCGTACCAATTCTTTTGCCTTATTATGAGGTGTATCAAAAGTCAAAAACAATTTCTTATTATGTATTGATGAATTCTAATGTTGATGGTTATTTTCAACCGAAAAGAAGGATTCGTCAAGGGAATCCACTTTTACCATATCTTTTCCATTTTGTGCAGATGCATTTAAGTTAAATGCTACGACATGAACTAACATCAAGAGCATACTTGGTATCAAAGTTTCAAGAGGTGGACCTATAGTATCTCATTTATTATTTGTTGATAATATCTTGATATTCTGTGAGGCCACAATGGAAGCCATGGCAAAAGTAAAAGAAGATTGAGCTAATATGAGGTAGCATCTGGGCAAACAGTCAATTCTACATAATCTATTATCGTATTTAGAAAAAATATTGACACGAATCAATAGACTATATTAGCTGAACTACTTGGTGTTCAAGTGGTAGTAGCTCATCAATTTTCACCCGAGTGTCTATCGTAATACCCGGATTATTCGGAATGTCTCTCGATCAACCCGTGACCTGCGAAAAGATGCAAAAACACCAAGCGCATGAATGTATCTCCACAATACTCCTCAGGTGTCCACACTATCATATGATGTTCATCGTACCGTATTCTGTGCGCCAAATCACGAAAATAAGTCTAGCGCTATTTCAACCCGGAATTATCCAAAAACACTCAAGACACCATTAGAACCCTTCCATGTGACCCCGGGATGCCCGAATTACGAAAATACCCTTAAAATCACTCCATCTCGAAACAATATGAGAAAATCAAAAATACCAGTGAATACGCGCTAGATGGACTCGGGGCTTCCAAATTACGAAAATACCATTCAGCGTCACTTTGACCCGAAATCGCCAAAATCTACCGAAAATACCACTTAAGATGCGCTAGACGAATTCAAATCTTCCAATTACAAAAATACCCTTGATGTCACTTCAACTCGAAATATTTAAGATACCTTGGAAAGCGTAACAGAAGATTACTGGAGTATCCAAATTACAAAAATACCCACATACAATATCATATTGTGATTTTTTGGTGGCATAATCGCAGTGAAAGGAAAATTCATGACTTCTTTGGGTTCTCTCTGCAAATTGGCATGGGATTTAGGGAACTAGAAGTATTTAATTTAACGTTATCGGAAAGACAAGCGTCGAGACTAATCACAAGACTTGAATTCCTATTTAGTCCTATGTTAAAAAAGAAGTATTTTAGAGATACTTATTTTTGGAAGCAATCATAGGAACAAATCCATCATATGCTTGGAGAAGTATACTATGATAAAAAAACTTGATTAGTAAAAGGATTAGGTACATGATAGGTTTGGGAGAGCAAATAGTATATGACATGATTCTTAGCTACCACAATTGCCATTTTTTAAACCATTTTTGAACCCCATGGGTTTCAAAAGTTCCTTGTATGGTAGATGTGTTTCTTATGGAAAGTGCCACATTTTGGTAGATTTAACAACGAAACAGACGAAAAATAAGAAAGGAAAGAGATTGAATTGGTATTGGCATTATTTTATAAATGAGAATTCCTCCAATGGAGGAGGAGAGTACAAGGAAATTCGGGAACATCAAATAATAGTGTATTTGTTTATTTTGTGGTTCATTTCTAATTGACATTCAACTTGGTCTTTTCGTTCGAATAATGCTAAAAAAATCAGATTTTTTTAGAGCTAAACGCAGCCGCTATTGAATTTTAACGCGGTCGCGAAAACACAATGGCGGCCGCGTTTGGTAATAAATCTATATATATCGCGCTCGATTCATTTTGAAATTCACCACTGAGAAGTAATCGACACCGATTTGCAGTAGAGGGTACAAAAGTTTAGTTGCAATTGCCACGGTAATATTTAGTTTTTCATGGATCCCTATAACAATTCTTGATTTAATTTTGATCTGAATTATCCTTCGTCATCAACACCTTCCGCTGACAATCCTGAACATGGATCGAGTTACATGTACTACGATAGCATTCACAACATAAGCAGCTTTAACTATTGGAACACCGACAATGCAATGCCTAGTGGGAATCCGTCTACTTCGCAAGGTACTAGAATACCAAGTTGTCTAAATACTTGTTGTGTAGTATTCATGTGTATGTGATATATGTATTGCAGAAGAGAACGAGGATGGTTTAGATGATGATCCAGAACCGGAAATCGAAATCGAAGATGAAGATGAAATACAGAATTTGGAACTAGAGGACGACCTACAGCCAGCTAGGTCTGTGCATAATGTCAGTGGTTTGGTTAGGCGATTGCAATACTCATCGGAGGAAATAGACATGAGGTTCATTCACCTGGCAACGACTTTTGAAAGATGTGATAATGATATACCCACTTCAAAACGTTGGTACACGAAATACAACGTTGACCAACCCCATCTTGTAGTTAGGATGAAATTCAAAGATAAATTTCACTTGCAGTACTATATTGCTCATTTTCATATTCGTAGACAGTGGCAATACAGAGTAATAAAGAGCAATTTGGAGATGTGGGTAATCAGATGTGTAAGTGGTACTTGTCTGTTTCATCTACGAGCGATCTGTTCGGCTCATGACCGCGTGTGGCATACTTTCGTGTACGCTTATGGCCATTCATGTGACAATATATTGTTGGAGGAAGGTCACCGCAATCTTTCAAGGATTTTTATTGCTTACGATATGAAGCCATTCATCAGAAATGATAACGGTATGTAATATTCTTAGTATGAAATAATATTATCATGAGTTTCAAAAAAATTTTTTTCTTCTTTCATAGATATAAAAGTGCAAACGGTCCATACCCATATTCACGTAAACTATAGGTTGACTGTGAAGTACGAGCAAGCTTGTTACGCACTACATCGTAGCTTTGAGATGTTGTACGGTTCGTGGGAGTCTTCAATGAAGAAGTTGTCATCGTTGTTCCACGAGATGATTTTAAGGAATGATGGGACTATTGTAAAATGGAATTTGCATGAAACAACGTTTGACACCCCTAACTACATGATATACTATGTGGTTTTGGGATTTCCGACCTAGCATAGACACTTATCAATATTGTGATCCAGTTCTTTCCGTTGACGCCACCCACTTGTACTCAAGGTATGAAAAATTATGTAGCTAGTTTTTTACTTTGACAGATCATGGCTGGTTTAAGTAACATCATTTTTCAGGTACAACCATAAATTGCCTGTAACCGTCGGTCGCGATGGTGGTGGACACGTTATCCCCGTTGCCTTTGCATTGGTAGACACCGAAAGTTGCAGAGCTTGGAAATGATTTTTGCAAAACCTCGATCGTTATGTAATTAGGGAACGAGAAACATGTATGATATCCGATCGATGTGCAGGTATTCTAGAAGCGGTGAATGAATTGGAAGGTTTCCAAAATGAGCACTTGCACCATCGGTTATGTCTCCGACATTTTTGCTCCAACCTATATAGATTGCTTATAGAGCGGAAGCAAGATACAAAGAGTATAAAAGGCTAAATGACATGACGAAGATTCAAAATATGAACCGTGATGCATGGCAATGGTTAGAGGAGAAGGACAAAGTGAAGTGGACTCTGACCCACGACCTGGGCAAGCGTTATGGAACACTAACCACTAACCAGGTTGAAGCAATAAATGGGGCATTGAAAGCTGCTCGACGTCTTCAATTTGTAAGATTGTCATGGCTACGTTCTATCAGACCAACCGAATATTTATGGAGCGTCAGGGTGAAATTGGAAGCATGACTTCGAACACAGATGTCCTCTCTCCTGAAGCTCAAAATTTCTACCGTCGATCAAAAAGAAAAGCTAATTACCACGGTATAGTAATGTGGGATCCTGATAGACTCGTAGCGCAAGTAAATGTAGAAAGTGGAATGAGCAGTTCGTCATACATTCACACTGTTGATCTCCAGCGACAAATATGCACGTGTTCCAAATGGCACACGTATAGGGTTCCTTGCTCCCATGCAATCAGAGCCGCGAATATAATAGGTCGACAAACAGATAACATGTTCATACAGAGCACTATGTTGGACACCCTCCGATCAACCTATGAACATGCGGTTTTGGACTCCTTAAGGCCAGAGTACGAGTGGACTAACCCCGGATGGATTTTATGGCATGACAATTCGTGCTCAAAAACAAGAAGAGAAAGACGAAGACGAAACACGAGAATCCAAACTGACATGGATATAGATAATTAATTTTTTAATTACAGTGAAGAATATTTTTTAATTACAGTGTATAATTTTTTAATTGCTTAATTAAAATATTTTTAAATTTTTAAATTACAATGTATAATCTTTTAATTATACTGTCGAATTACACGTTTAAAATATTTTTAACCGTAAAACATAACATTATAGAATTTCAAAACAATACTAACTAATCGTATAGAATTATATAAAATCAAAATCTATAGTGTCATCATACGGCGGTACATTACTAGATCATCCCTCTGTGTTCTGCGAGGGCGACGACCGCGTCGCAAGGGAGGCGGGACACTATGAACAGACCGATGGGCATTCTGTGGCGTTTCATACTTGGGTTGCCACGAACTTTGCCCAGCTTCAGGGTTCGGTCGCTGATCCTGATAGGAGTGTCATCCCTGGCTTGTTGTACCATAGGATGTGGGGAAAGATGGCTGAGTCTCATGACGTGGAGGTTGGGTCATAGGTGAACTAAACCCATGACCATGATCTGTGTAGTGAGGAGAAGGCCAGTACCCATACACTTGTGAAAATGCAGTGGCTCCTGCTTCCCTCACCCTTTGTAAGCTTCCACGTTCCCCCCTAATTGGGTCTCTGTCAGCTCCTCTAAATCAATCGCCTACAAAAGTAACATTCCAAATAATTAATTAAGAAACTTAGTTAAAAACTTCTCATATTAAATATTACCATGTGAGCCATTGGCTCAACAATTCCTTCGCTCCATCGGCTACTTTCCTCCGACCGTACCGCCAAATGCATGACCCCCTGTGATTTGTACCATGCGAAGTATGTATCTTCGCTCATTCCTTCCAACTCATCGTACAATTGTTCGTTGCAGTTTTCCCACATAGAAATCCACTGTGCGTGAATGGTACACCAATTCTGCCATATCTCGCTCCGGTATGAGTGCAACCGGTGAAGGACATCTGCAGGTTCTGGTGCCCGGAGAATGCAGAGTGGCAGACCAAACTGCTGAGATACACGGTCAGGGTAATGTGGCTCTACGCAACCGAAGTATATCAATGGTCCGGTGTACAACCACATCGAAGTAGTGACTTCGTCAGCTTGCTCTAGGTCTACATCTTCGTATGACAACCATACAAACTACAAAAGAACAATGAAAACAACCTAAAATATAAAAAAACATAATTGCAGACCATACCTCCCTACAGCCAATAAGATCTAGGGAATCTCTGCATAACCGTATAGAATTGTTCCATGTGTCATGGTGGTCCAACTGACCACCGAAAACTCTGCAACAACATAATATCAATATAATCAAATCACTTTTCATTGGATCAAATAAATCAACAATTAAATTTACATCCATCCATAATACTGAAAACACCGATTATCATAACCATCATCCACGAATCGCCCCATTAACGAAGGGATGATCGATGGTATACGAAACCATGCCCAAATCTACAAGTAAAAATAAATAAATTACACAAATATTAACAACATATATAAGTTTAAATAATGTTATATTGTACAAAAAATACCTGAAATAGCCAAAACTCTCCACCTACTGTGGCTCCACCCATCGCCCCGTTGCACAATTCACGATATAAATTCGCGAGTACAGCAGATCCTCAACTAATCGCTATGAACTCTTCGACATTTCCGAAGATATCCATCAACATAAGCTTCGCCTTATCCCCATTTGTGTCAGGTAACATGACATTCACCACGATCAAAAGAGAAACAGCACAAACGAACTGGAGGACCTCCGCATCGCTTTCTAAGGGTGTTGCAGCCCGGGCAACAACAAACTCTCCCAAATGTTGTACTTTGAAATACGGCTCATAAAATATGGATGTAGCGGAAGTTCAACCGAAAGTGGTGGTACAAAACGAAACCCAGTCCACTTCACTTCTAATGTTTCTTGGACCCGTAATAGGAACGCCTTGAATAGGTAGGCCCAAATAAGTGATACGTCCTAGAGAGTAACGGTCGCTTCACCAGAAGGTAAAAAGAAGGTGTGCGTTTCTTGTCTCCAACGCTCGATAAGTGCAGTCATTAGATGAGTGTCTAATATCATTCTAATGGTCTTCAAAACGCCATAGAACCCCCACTCAATCAAGTATGCGTTCACTCTATCATCCAGTTGTCTCATTTTGTACAGGTAATGTTCTGCATGCTTGAACTGTAAAACACCTCCAAGTTCACCTCGAATAATGTCGCTACTAATATGCTGTTCTTGACGATACAACAATGTAGTCGCAGCTGGAGTACGAGAACGACGGTGACTCATATTTGCATCAAAAAATTATCACCAACATTAAACAACAAACGTAAAATTATACTACTAAATATTTCTAAACGATAAAAAAAACATCCTAATTATAACAAAAACAACTAAATATTTCTAAACAAATACTATTCTTTAAAACAAATATCTAATTAAATTACATACTAAACATTCTACGATAAAAACTAATTTTATACTACAAATACTACTCTTTAACACAAATATTCCAATTAAATTACATACTAAACATTGTAAACGTAATGATTTACTCTTTAAAAATCATAAACTAATCCTAAATAGTAAGTTAAATATTTCTAAACGATAAAAAAACATCCTAATTATAACAAAAAAACTACATATTTCTAAACAAATACTACTATTTAAAACAAATACTTAAATTAAATTACATACTAAACATTCTGCGATAAAAACTAATTTTATACTACAAACACTACTCTTTAACACAAATATTCCAATTAAATTACATACTAAACATTGTAAACATAATAATCTACTCTTTAAAAATCATAAACTAATCCTAAATAGTAAGTTAAATATTTCTAAACGATAAAAAAACATCCTAATTATTACAAAAACAACTAAATATTTCTAAACAAATACTACTCCTTAAAACAAATACTCCAATTAAATTACATACTAAACATTCTACGATAAAAACTAATTTTATACTACAAATACTACTCTTTAAAACAAATATTCCAATTAAATTATATAGTAAACATTGTAAACATAATAATTTACTCTTTAGAAATCATAAACTAATCCTAAATAGTAAACTAAATATTTCTAAACGATAAAAAAACATTCTAATTGATGAGAACTATAGGACCGGGCACCCTGTAACGGATGAGGCCCAATAACGATTGGGCCGATCCATATGGTGGAAGGGAACTTGTGCAGCCCATTTACACATTTAACGAAAAACGGCCCGATGTTCCGCGAGAGGACCGAAGATAACCTTGGCGAAATAAAGCATTTTCTGGCAACTAACTCCGTGGTTCGGTCTAAGCGGTTATTGACCCACGCTTTCCACGCTTCGGGCTTTCACACGTTTACCACGCCTCGGGCCCGATCACGCAGACCACGCCTCGATCCCAACCTCGTTTTACATCGCGCGACAACAACCTCTAACAAACTTGTCAGAGGCGGTTACAGAGCGTGATTTACACACGCCATTATCTCTATAAATACAGAGCGCGACGACGGAAATAGCAGGACCTTTTGGACGCGTAAGAACAGGCCGTTACCCTGCCGGAGTTCTTACTGCTTTCTTTTCCTTGTCATTTTCATTAAGCATCTACTGTATTTTGTATGAATTGTTTGATTAGTGAACAGACTAGGAGCGTAATTCGCTCGTAGTCAAGTGGTTTTCACCCCAATTTCTGGGGTTTTCACTATAATCGATGTGTCATTTTTACTTGTTTCTAGCGTTAATCGTTTTCCCCATAAAAAACAAATCAAAACCGAGTTCGTTTGCTGACGAATCGGATAACTGTTGGTAACCCCTAAAGAGGGACCATAACACTATTGTAAGAAATTCAAAGTTTTGGACTACAAATGTTCAAACAAAGATCAAAGATCAAGTTTCACAAAAGTGTCAAGTTTAACGTCATTTTATCAAAAGAAATTGATTTGAATTGAAAATTGGTTTAAAATTTAGATTGCTAGATATTGAGTTTGTTTAGTACCTCGATAAGAATAGAGTGTGGTGAAGTGAGATCGTCATATCGTGATTTTATTAAGGAGCACAAAACAAAAGGATAATTGCGATGCTATTATCGATAAAAAATCACGATTTGATGATCGCTACTAAAACTAGCTATATATACATTGTGATTTTGAAAATTAATTTAGTACCCTTCATTTTACAATTATATATAAGTTATTTGTTTTTATTATTAAATATAAATGATATATTAGTTTTTTACCTAAATCACGATTATGATATCATAATTTTATCAAATACATTTAAAAAATTACGATTATCAGATTTTATCTTACCATAATTTTAAAAAGATATATCAAATATATCATTGAAATTTAACATTTACTATTAGAATTATGTTGAATTATTATTAGAGAACTGTTTTATAAGAAATAAATAATTTTAATATTTATTCCATCCTGTCTCACGCACAAAACACCTCCACGCCACCGACTTCTTTTTCAAACGAATCTCATCGCTTTTTCCTCTTCGCTCATCTCTCCAATGGCATCCTCTCGCCTCCTTCTACTCGCCGCTGTTCTCCTCCTCGCCCTAACCGTAATCTCCGCCGAATTGCCGTCAATCTCTCTTACTCCTTCCCCCGCACCGGCTCCACAATCTCCTTTTCCTAGTGTCTACTCACCTCCAATTCCCACTGTTCCAGATCCGCCTTCTCCATCTCCCTTAGACGCCCCTGGCTACTCTCCTTCTCCTACTCCCGCTCCTACGGCGGACCTTGGCGGTTTAGGTCACTCCACTTCGAGTAATGTGAAAACTACGGAGTCTCCCGACGGTATGAGCGCAGGCAGCAAGGCAGGCGTGGTAATCGGTGTCGTTCTAGCCGCTGGCTTGGTCGTTGGCGCATTCTTAATTTACCGGAGGAGACGTGACAACATCCGGCGGTCGCAATACGCTCACAGTTACGGCGGCCAGAGAGACATCATCTAGATGAAAGACACACACATTAGTTCCAGATTTGGAGTTCCGATCTCTGGTTAGATTTCATTTCTCTGTCAATTCTTTTCCGCTTTCTGTGTTTGTTTGATTTGAGATTGGTGAATTGAATAATCGGTGAGGTTGCTGCATCATCAGATTCAGCCAGGGCAGGGCCACTATAGCAAATTGACTTAGTTTAATTTCAAAGTTGCGTATAACGTACGGGATTGGGTTTGTTAAACTGACTTATAATATTACAAATTAATGGTAGAAAATAAGCTGTTGAAGTCTAAGAACAAATCTTCTTTTGTAGTATATCATAGCCGACGGCTAGCGTTTAATTGAATAACTGCGTCTACAAGCCTACAAAAACCTAATTTATTTCTCGGCTACTGGACGGGTTACAGTTGTATGGATTTTCTTTTTCATTTATTTTTTATTATTTATATCGTAATTTTATTAAAAAATATTGTTTAACACCTATAGTATGCTCCATGAATCGATTAGGTTTCTCCAATTTGTTGTATCCTTGGCCTGAAAAATGTGGGCTGATCACATTTAGAAGCAAATTTTATGGTAGGCTCTAAAATCTTTAGTAACACAATCTCAACTAATTTGCCTTTATTGATAATAATTAAAATATTAGTGACACATAAAATAGTTCTTATAATTTCATGATTTTTGTAAATTTGGTCCTAATGTTTTATGATTATGAAAATTATGATCTTAAAAATATGAATATGATAAAACTGGTCTTCATACTTTATAAGTTTTTGAAAAAATCAATACACAAAATTTTGTTTGTATGATATAATTGTTTCTAAAAGTTTTCAATTTTGATATTTAAAATCCTTAGCCAAAATTATATTTGGGGCAGTGATGTTGTCTATTTGGGATATGATTTGTAAAGGTTACAAACTTGGAAATTCAAAGTTTTAGGATGAAATATGCCATTACAAATAATGAACACAAAATTTATTAAAACTATGAAATTATGGACTAAATACACAATTCTCTCAAAATATTGATATTCTTATTTTTATATAAATGTGTAGGGATATTTTTAAATAAATCACACTTATGACATTGTAATTTTGTCAAATATTTTAAAAAAAGATAATCAAATATTTGGTTTGATCAATCCAATTTAGTATATCATACATCAATTTTTTAATAGTCGTTTCAAAAAAACACAATATTACTATGTTGATTCTACCTAGTTTAAAATATGTATTATTAATCGTTTGAATCAAAGTTGAGTGATATAAAATTAATATTTAAATAATAATGCAAAATTTAGATCCAATTCATGGTTTAGTTGGGCTTTTAGAAATTATAAATTAGGTTTTGTGATCCAATTCGGTTTTGTTTTCGAAAACTGGGGAGACATGGAAATTGACGACGGAATGATGAAGAGAGAGAGGCCAAACATTCTGATTACTGGAACATCGGGGACGGGGAAGACGACGACATCGTTAGACTTGAACGAGGCTACCGCTCTCCGGCATATCAATTTGGGCGAATTGGCGGCAGAAAATGATCTCTACGACGGTTGGGATGATGTTTTTGAATGCGATCACTTAAACGAAGACTTCTTGAGTTTTAACGATTGATTTGATGCGTTCTGTTTTAAATATTCGGTTTGTTTCGTGGATTTTGCGGGATTATTTCATACTTGTGCTTAACTAAATGCGGATCTCTGAATTTCGAACAGTTTCTTGTATTTGAACTTTTTTAAATCGACGCTATGTGCCAACCAAATGCGAATCTTTCTCCTGAATGACGTGTTTTCAAATAAATTTGGCTTATGAAAGTGTTGTGAACTATGATGAATCTGTGGCAGATATGTGAAGAAATTAAAGAATTGATGGAACATTGTGGATCACAACGGTTGTGTTTTCTTTCCTGAACATTGGTTTGATCGTATTGTTGTACTTCAAACAGACAATGCTATATTGCATGATCGCCTAACTAAGAGGCAGGTTCTTGCTTCCCTGGTTCATTTGTTATCGTTTTTTTCGCTGTCTTTTTCAATATAATTTCTTTACTGGGCTTCTTTTGCTCAGCAGGGGTTACACAGGTAAGAAGCTTTCAAATTGTGCTAGAGGAGGCAAAATACAGTTACCCTGAAGAATTGATAGTTGCATATAGAAGTTACTCGGTAGAAGATATACATAGAAATGTTGCTGCTTTAACAGAATGGGTTAGTAGTTGGTGTATCTGAACATGATATGATTCTTTGAGCTGGCTGGTATTCTTTTCTTTTCTCCCTCCTTTTCATCACAGATTTTATCATTCATATGAATTTTAGTAAAATAATTGCAAGGTGCAATACAATCATATTAACTGTTTTCTGCATTGTTCTGTTTTTTCGATTAAATGTTCATGTTAAATGATTTTAGCCTTTCTGCGCAAAACAAGGCTTATTTTATTCGTTCGATTGATACCGTTGTCATCCCGTTTATGGGGTTTTCTTGTACATATTCTGTGCAAAGAAATTTGTCAAAAAAATAACAGCAAAGTGTGTAAGCATTCTTCTGCTGCATTGGAACAATTGTCAAGCTGAGGAAGAAGAAACTTTTCCTTCTTGGCTCAATAAGTCTTCAGGGTACGCTTCTTTTGAATCTTTTATGTCAATCATTTCTATTTCAGGGACAAGACTCCCCTAAGATTTGCCGATGGCAAGCGTCACAGAAGTAGAGAAACGAAAAATGGCCATCGTGGGGGAGCTTGTGTCTCACAACATTAGGTAAAATACGACGCACAAAGTCGATCATCGATGGAGGTATGACTCTATTTTGGCCTTCCTTAGAAAATCAGTGGCAATAAGTCCATACTTGATGCTCTTCATGTTCGATGAAATATATATCGTGCCGAGAATTCCGGGTACGTTTTCTTCTTCAGGACTTTAAATAGACTTGAGCATTGAAAGAAATCCTCTTTCATGTTTGATGTCTCAATTGGCTTTACATTTCCCTGTCGAATGGATTCTTCGACATCAAAACTCTTCAAAAAATGGATTCTCAATAGGAATATTATCTTGTGAATCCAGACAACAAGCAAGATAAATCAACTTTTCAAAAAGCTATTTCTTACTCTTGTTCCTGGTGCAATGTAAAGCCAATCTACCATGAATCCCAGAAAGAAAACTTCTTCGGTATAAAAAACCAAGTGCTTTCGAGATTTTCCGAGCAGGAAAATGCATCATTTTTATTATTTTAGTCCATTTTCTCCAAACTCCATATCTCAGTTTCTTTAACAGTTTAGGTTCATATGGATTAGCATTGCAGAAACCATAATAGCACATTAGCACCTGAGATTCCCAAGTTCAATCGAAATTGGAATACTTGCAAGCCAATATGAATAAGGAGCAATTAGTGTATGCCTTTCATGATTAGCTGAATTCATAAGCAATATGTCTTATGATTAACAATCCTAATCTACGTAATTAACATCTTGTGTTTGCTGAGGAAATAGACAAAACCCTTTTGTCTATTTCTTACCAGACACGTATTTCTCATCTTTTGTTTGCATGTTTCAATCCAAAGTTGACAGAGAAAGAAGAAGACCATGTATTAATTGTTTTATCTTGATTTTTTTCTCTTCCCTATTAAAAGATTTGATCAAATTATAACGAAATTTTCACCCTTATAAACATAATCAATTTTACTTCCCTATCCGTAATCAGGACAATTTCAACACATTCTCCCCCCCATACGTTGGTGTGAGCTGTTTGGAACCAACAATAATGTGTTCTTTGATTACTGGTAAGTTTTTGCTGTGAGAATAGTCTACATGACAATTTGTGAGATCCAATTCCATGAAAACCTCAAATCATTTATCATTTTAGTTATTCAGGCTAAAATTACATTGCATCATCTCTAATCATATTCATCCGAAAATCAGTTTTCTATCTTTACCCAATACATTTTTATTTTAATATTAATATATAAACAAACTTTTTTTTCATTCTCCCTACGCTCATAATTTTCAATTTTTTTTGTTGAAGGCAATTTTGATAATTTAAAGGATGCCAAGTTTGAAAAACAAAATAAAACAAGCACAAACTACAATAACATTACACTGTATAATGATCCTAAAAGTGCATTCTGCTAAGCTGCATCTTCTCCATTCTTGCCTGACCATAAGGCTCATCATAGTTAATATTCTTGTTGTGCCAAAACGCAACATATGCGACGACGTAGAGGATAACTAAGATACTCATAACAATTATATTGATAATAGAGGCTATTCTCCAGCTCTGCTTTAAGCTAGCTAATATCCCTGCTTTACAAGAGTTACAAGCATAGCATAACTCATCCTGATCATTGCTCCACCTTATGCAATCCAAATCATTACCGACAACCCCGTCTTTTTGAACCCATACCGTTTCGTTCACGTAGATGAAACCGCATGATGTCGGGGGCTTGCAGCAACCAGACTGGATAACATATAAGTTAGTTATCAGTAACTTTGCATTCATATTCAACTAAAAGTGTTGGAATTTTGAGATTTGTTATTGTGATCCGTATACTTATGTAAAGGTTATTATTTAACTTATGTTATAAAGATCATCATGTTGTAGTCCATTCTTCTACCCTTCATATGTACAAGTTCTATTCATCAACAATTTGTCTCACTATCATAAACATGACTAGTATACAAATATTTACTATTCATACATAGATATGTGATACATAAATTATATTAAGTTCTATGATCATTGGCTCTTCAATTATTAAACATAATAATGGATCATGAATTATGTGAAGGATGATGTTTGCCCATGACTCCTCAATTTACTGGCAGTGTAAAGAGCATGCCCTCCAAGTTACGAAATTGTAAATATAATATATTTTTTGAGCAAGAATATGCATTTTTAACCCTTTAACTTTAATTGAATGCACATAAGACACACCAAGTTTCCAATACCGTTTATCATTAACATTTTAATGAACTCGTAAATTTTTAATATTTTATGCACCATTTTCGAACATCAAAGGTAAATTTTGTATAATTTTTCAAACATATCTTATTTGCGTACTTTGTGAGGGGTTTTCAAACGTTTTCAATTTACGGAAAACCGGATGTTAAAATGTCAAGGGTAAAAAACAAACGGTATTAATAACTTTAGGTGTCATTCTTGTAATTTTATAAATTGGATGACATACACTTTATACAACTCGTAAGTTGAGGGCTAATTATGCAATTTTCTCATGTGAATTTTAGTTTATTTAAAATCCCTATAAATAGATAAATTTTGTGTTAGAATAAATAAATATAATTAAATTTTCTCCATATTGGGTTCTAAAAAATATTAGGAGAAGAAAATTCATCGGAAAACATTACAAAATACCTCAAAATAAATAACATGTTGTATAGATCATGTAATTTTAAAATCATTTACCTTAAGTTTGATAAAGATTGACATGAATTCTATATACCAACGCTATAAAGGAATCAGATACCTCAAGCAATGAGTATTTGTCTGCATCTACATATATTTTTTTCCATATTCGTATCTATCAGCTTATGCAGTCAAGTTGAGTACGTGATCCTTTCTATTAAAAAAGTCACTGGTTTTGTTCATAACAAACAAGACACGATTTATCATGTCATGCATTAATCTGTCATTAATGTAATCCTAAGAGATGAGTATATTTTGACAAATGTTAAATTGACATGAATTCTAACGTATAGAGAGTGTACTCGAATATAACGTATATAAGGATTAGATTACACCGTAAAAAACTTGAACAAGTCATTTATTATAATGTATATTTTTTTCTTATAGACTAATCTAAATAAATATGTCATTATTTCAATACACCCACTAAAGTTCAATCAGTAACAAATGACAAATGGACTTGACAATTCAAATATACATTAATTATGATTTATTTCATAATTTAACAATAAAAAAACCATATAAAACTAGAGGGGAAAGGGTCATTAGAATTGGGTGCATTTTTGCTTGCTCAAAGCAAGAACAAAGACAAAGAGCTGTAACTCTCAACCCTTTTCCATCATCAGAAGGATGACAAAGTTTCAAGGTTAAAGGCAAAGGGTGTTTTTACTCTCTTTACATGAAAAAAGAAGATAAATATGTATGGTAAATAGAGTAAAATTAGAGTAAATTTGTGCTTACCTCAATGGGACTGAGTCGCCGGAGATAAAAATAATAATCTGGTTCTGCAACTCCTGAGATGCTCCTCCCAATCCTACGGCAAACATGTGAATCCCTTATACAATTAGCGATATTCATCCAGTATCTCTGACTACCGACTCGATCGGCAAGCCAGCCGGAGTAATCCTCGATAGAGTAATCAAGATAAGTGCGGTTAATGACTGAACGACCGGAGCCGGTGGATGTGACGGCGTAGGCGAAAATGACGAAGCCGATTAGAGCGACTATTATGATAAACATGGACCAGAGGTAGACGTACATGAGGAAATTGTTCCGGTAGCAAGATCCGGCGAAACCTGCTAGAGAAACAACCATGAGGCAGATTCCGATGATGATGATTGGCCATTGGAGGAAGCGGTGGCAGTCGGTGGTGTTGGCGCGGGTAGTCAGCCATATGCCTCCGCCGAGGATTGGGATGGAAAGGATGAAGGTGAGGAAGTTGATGAAACCGATTAAATGGTTGCTTGTTCTCATGGCGACGGCGCGTGGGGTTTAGCTGCAAGGAAAGCTTTCTTGCACCGTTCTGGAAGTCGAACTGTTAACAAACATATGTTTCGCGTGTCAAGTTGTAAACAATANTGCTCTTAGCCTGTTCACTAAAGAAATGAATCAAGGTTTTTTACAAACAGGTTAACGAAAATGACGAGATAAAGAAAGCAAGAAGAATTCGGCAGCGTAACAGCCTGTTCTTCTGCATCCAAATGGTCATCTCTTTTCCTTCGTCTTGCCCTGTATTTATAGAGTTTCCGGCGAGTGTAACCCACGTCCCGTAACCGCCTCTGACAGGTTTGTTAGAGGTTGTTATCGCAGGATGTAAAACGAGGCTGGGACCGATGCGTGGTCTGCGTGATCGGGCCCGAAGCATGATAAACGTGACAGGGCCCGAAGCGTGGAACGCGTGAGCCTGTAACCGTTCGGACCGAACCTCGGAGCCAGCTGGCAGATAACGCTTATTTTCACTAAAGTTATCTTCGGTCCTCCGTGTTGAACATCGGGCCACTCTTCCTAAAGGTATAATTGGGCTGTGAGAATTCGTTTTGATTATTTAAATTGGCCCAACCGTTATCGGGCCTCACCCATTGCAGGGTACCTGGTCCTAGAGTTCTCATCAATAATATATATATTATAATTTTATAAAATATAGATTTTTAGTACTAATATGCAACTTAAAACATCATTTAGTAATTGTGATCAAGTTAATTATTACAAATGAATAAAACAGACATAATATAAGTATTTTTAAAATTCGATTACACTCAAAATAGAAAAATATTAAATTCATATTTCAGCTCGTAAAATAAAAACTCAGGATTTGAATTTCGATTTGAATGAACATTCAGGTTCGAATGTCAATCAAAAAAGAAAATTTTTCAATTACATTTCAAAATTTAAAAATTAGATTTTTTTCCATATTATTTATTACAAAAATCAATTTTATTTCAATTTTACAAATCAGATTAAAATTTTCAAAATTTATATTCTCAGTCTTACTCAAGAATTACTAAGATAATTATTATAATAATTATTTTCATTAATTTTAATTTAAATAAAATTAAACTGAGGCCGGTTTCATGGAGACCTGAAACCGACCTCAGTTGCCTATACTTGCTGAGATCGGTTTCATTGGAACCTGAAACCGGTTTCATGTAAACATTGAAACCGGACTCACATTAATTATTTTTAATTAAAATAACGTAATTCACCGTCATTCTCGTCCGTCTAAATCCACCACCGGCGATAAATTTCAAGCTTCTTCTCCGCCCATCGCTGCCCGTCACTGAAAAATTCCCGTAATTCTCCCTTTAATTCCTCCGCTACATTTTCCACAGCCGCTACTGCTTTGGGTAAGTGTCGTTAATGCATTTTTTTGAATTAACGTTGAAATTGAAAGAAGCAGCAGGCGGTTAGATTTACTGTATTTTTTTCGTTAGAAATACTGTATTTTGGTATAAAAATCGGCTTCGAACAGCATTTATAATGTCCTTGTCATAAATTACAGATAAAAATATGCAAAAAAAAATCGGCCAATTACTGTTTTGTTTGTAAAGAGTAAATTGGTGGTATAAAACGAATTTGTTTCCTCAAAGTGCTATAAAATGATATGTAAAAAAAGGAGATTAATTTGTATTTAAATATATCCTGACACGGGCACTGTACCAACTCGCCCCACAACGCACAGCTGCAAGCCTGTCAGTTGTCAATTGTCCTCTTTTGGCGTTTTCCAATGTACCTGTAATCAACATTACAACACCGCCCTAGGCCGGTGGCTCAAACTAACCAATAAAGTAATTTCAAATAATATCCTATATTTTTGAAATTATAAATATTTATTAATTTCTAACCTTTTTAATGTTATTTACTTCTTTTAATGACATTTTATTCTACAAATTACACTAGGGCAGTATATGGATAAAATATCCGATCCGAATTCATATTTTTAATCTTATCCCATTGATAACACGTACCAAAAAAGGATGATAGGTATTTAGATTAATGTTTTAAATTTCCGATATACAAAAATTTCAATCGTACTAACTTCGACTGTATTTTGACAAAATATCAGTCGGTACGAGTTTTTGGAGGGTCGGGTCGAGTCGGATTTTATTTAGAAAAAAATAAAATATGAATATTTTATAATTTAATTTATTTTAATATTACGATAAATATTCGATACCCACCCAATGAACTCATCCGGTATACTGACATGTTGAAGTTTATAAAACATTGATTTAGACACTATTTAGAGTTCTCGACTTATGTCTTTATCGATATAAGCTTACTTTGTGAATATCCTAATTATTTTATTTTTGTTTTAATAATTTATAATCATAAAAAGAATGTAATTAACTTTAGACACTTAAAACTAATTTAAAATGAAAATTTTAATGTATTAAATATTTAATTATTTTAATCACTAAATTAAATATTACACCACACATCATAAACCTTGTTATTTTTAAGTATTCACACTTGAAAGAGAAATAAAAACATAAATAGAAATACAAATAGAAATTATAAAGTGTTCTATAATATTTTTAAAATGTACAAATAATATATAAAAGTAATGAGTGTTCTGTTATATAAATATAATGATGATTTATGCTCCCTTAGATTTATTGAATAATAAATTATTAATCGAAACTTTATTTGATTGCCACAAACTATGATATTTAATAAGATTAGAATCGAGATAATGACACAACTCTGCATCGTCTAAACTCTAATTTCTCAAAAAATATACATTGAAATAAAAATATTTTTTATTTTCGTCTAAACCATTAATTTTCCATAAACTTACATGTAAACAATTGTGTCACGATTGTTTACATTTAGACAGAAATACAGTGTTGGATATATGGTGAAAATGTTGAATTTATCAATGTTTTCATACTTATCCAGAATTCTGTACCGATCCGAAGAGGTACGATAGATATACTCCCGCTACACCGCTCGGTACCAGATTTTATTTTTTTAAAAAATAATATTTAATTAGTTTTTTACAATCGAAACTGAAAAAACCGGTCGACTCTAATACCCGTTACTCGACGATACAAAAAAAATACCGATGAAACCTCGATATTTAAAGGTATATCATCCGATATGAAAACATTGTGATATATGATGAATCTCTTATGCTTTACGTAGAATCTACTTTCAAATTTCAAATATCCATATAAAAAGATAAATAAAGACATTTTATTCATTTTAAAAACTAGAAATAAAAAGTTAAAATTAATAATAAGATTTATGTTGTTTTTTATTTATAATTATAAAATTGAGAAATATAAATTTTACTTATACAAATGTAGAATAAAAAATAATATATGTTCTACAATTTTCTTGATTTTTATTTTATTAAATAAAAAAATAGAAAGAAAAGTTGTACAAATATAATCTTAATCTTATCGGGAAATAATAATGATGAAATTGCCCATGTCGGTTTATCAAAAATGAGATGGAAAAGTGTCACCATCAATATCCGACAAACTCAAATTATTTAACTTTAAACGAATAGTGGCTTACGAATTGAATTAGTTTACCCGAAGGCCTGATGAATATTGACCAACAATACTGTTCATTATCAATTTTTCAAATAGAATGAAGCTTCAATCTTATTTCACTAGTTAACTCACAAACTATAATATATGATAAATAATCTTATTTTTGCAACAATTCCAAAGTAAAGCAGAATCTCAACCTCAAATTCTCAATCAAACCAAACTACAAAATTGAAAAACACTCTTAAGTTAGGCTAAATTCATTTGCAACCAAAAATCAAGGTTTTCCGATTGTCCGGAATCGTAGAATCGGTACAAACACTATACCGGATTGTAACAATATTTGTTATATATTAAAACAAAAAATTAAAAATAATATTTATTTTTTTAAGATCCTACCGAAAAAAGCCAAAATCCGATCCTAAAACATTTATTACCCGTACCAAAAAATACCTATACGATCTAGTATTTTTGTAGTATCAATTGATATACATCAATAGACCGAACAGTATGCAAACATTGCAAAAAGTACAAAAATGTTGTGCACGTATACGTAAACTTTGTAAAAGGAAAACAGTTGAATTCAAAAGTTCTCATATCATTCATTCGCTCAACGTTTTATTTATACAAGATATAAGCTGCAACACTTACCTAACAGAGAGTAAGTTACCTACTTCAACTACTAAATATGATATCTGAATTCTAATCATGATTAAAATCTTATGCTCACAATTCCTTACGTCCTTGATTGCTTGCTGCATGGCAAGAGTGCTTTCCAACATGAATGTTTTCACATCCTCCCCTCACGTTGGAATTCCATCCTTTGTCTAAATCTCAATTTGCCCAAACAATCATGAAATGCCTTTGTTGGTAGATGTTTGGTGAAAACGTCAGCATGTTGTTCTTGTGTCTTGACGTGTTCCAATCTGATGAATCCCTCTTTGTACTGATCCCTCACCATGTGACAATCAACTTCTAGGTGTTTTGTTCGCTCATGGAACATCGGGTTCGTCATGATTTGGATTGCCGCCTTATTATCGTAGAACACATCTATTGGTAATGAGAATTAAGCGTGAAAGTCCTTGAGCAGATAGCTTATCCATTTTAATTCGCAGACGAGAGCCCCCATGCTGCGATATTCCGCTTCGGCTGTGGAACGCGAGACTGTCGCCTGTTTCTTGGTCTTCCAAGAGATCAGCGACGTTCCCAATTGAATTCCATATCATGTGAGCGATCTTCGTGTATCCGCACATGAAGCCAAATCAGCATCGTAGTAACCTTGAACATTTAATTTAATATTCCTATCATAGAATAATCCCATGTCACGCGCCCCTTTCAGATACCTAACGACATTCTGAGCGGCTTCCCAATGGATCCTAGCTGGTCGTTGCATGAACTGGCTTAATTGCTGTGTCGCATAACCGATATCTGGTCTGGTGAAATTGAGATAAAGAAATCTACCCACCAGCCTTCTGTAACGCTCTAGATCGTTCAGAAGATCCTCATCCTCGTTCTTCAAACGCATACCTGGCGAACAGGGGGTGGGCATAGGTTTAGCTCCGTCTAATCCCATGTCATGCACGATGTCCATAACGTATCTTCGCTGATTGACGAAAATGCCAGATGTTGAACGACAGATTTCCAGTCCAAGAAAATAGCTGGCTGATCCTAGATCTTTAATACTGAATGCATTGTCCAATTGAATTTTTACCGCTCGCATTTCCTCTGTATCCTTCCTCATTAATAAAATGTCGTCCACGTATACTGTCAAGGCTATCAGGTTTTCCCTTTGATGAAGAGGTAGTGATCGTGTTTTGACTGATGAAAACCGAAGGATACCAGGCTGTTAGTGAGCTCAATGTTCCACTGCCTAGACGCTTGTCTCAGGTCATATAATGATAGAATTAGCCTACAAACCATTCCTGGCGACGACAGTTCCACGCCTTCTGGAGGGATCATATATACATCTTCTTCTAAATGGCCATGTAGGAACGCGTTGTTTATATCTAGCTGGTGTAATTCCCATCCATACGCTGCTGTCAATGCTATCATTAGGCGAATGGTTACGGATTTCACGACTGGTGAGAAATTATCTTTGAAATCGAGTCCCTCAATTTGATTGTAGCCCTTGCCTACGAGTCGAGCTTTGTGTTTTGAGATAGAACCATCAGCTTGTATCTTGGTCTTAAACACCCATTTACACACAATGGCCCTTTTTTTGTGTGGGAGAACTACAAACTCCCATGTCTTATTCCTCTCCAGCGCCTGTAATTCCTCATTCATCGCTAAGTTCCAGTGCTCATGTTTCCTTGCCTCTCCATAGGTCCGAGGGTCTTGGATTGTGTCCACTTTTGCTAACAGAACCATATGTTCGATAGGAAGTTTCGGATCACAAATGAAAGGGAAAACATGGGGTGTGTATGGGGTTGGAAATTTGGCTTTGGATTGGATATTTGCTGCATATTCAGAAAGCCATCTGGGTGGTTTCGATTCCCGTTGGCTCCGTCGCATGGGTATTTCAGGTTGAGATTCAGGGATGGAGTACTCCTCATTGTTCAGTTCAATCTCCTCGGTTACACCGTTATGCCCAGTGGATATATTTGATTCTGGAATCTCAGAATTGGAATCAAGATTTCTATTGATGAGAAAGATTGGCATGTTGTGGTCAGAGACAATTGGTGGTGGAGGAGAAGAATTCTGTTCTATGGCTGGTGTGTTCTCATCAAGTGCAATTGGCAGACACGAAGGCAAATTCTGTTCTGTGATGGGGTTGGTTAAAAAAGGGAATTGGTCTTCGTAAAGTTTGGTGTCTCGAGAGAAGATAAGGCGTTTGTTGGTTAGATCATACATCCGGTAGGCTTTGCGGTCTTGGGAGTATCCTAGGAATATACATCGTATTCCTTTAGCTTCGAACTTATCTTTATGTGGTTTGTTATTCATCACGAATCCTAGGCAGCCAAAAATTCTGAGATGGGAGTATAATGGATCACGTTTGTATAGCCGGTGGAAAGGAGATATCCAGTCCAGCAAAGGCGAGGGGGTTCGATTGATCAAATAAGTAGTTGGAAGTGCTTCTCCCCAGAAATGATTCGGAAGAGAGGCATGCAGCAGCAAAGTTCTGGCCATTTCAACCAAATGTCGATGTTTTCGTTCCACCACGCCATTCTGCTGCGGAGTGTGGCTAGTTGTTTTTTGATGAATTATACCATTCAGGTGGAACAAATCTCGGCATTGGTGATTTAGGAATTCCCCCCATTATCGGTACTAATGGTTTGGACTTGACTGGAGAACTGAACGTGCACCAATTTGAGGAAGGAGGTTAGTATGGTTTTGGTTTCATCCTTCCCCCATCAGATAAGTCCAGGCACCTCGACTGTAATCATCAAGTATGGTTAGCATGTAACGAGCTCCTTGCAAGCTTGGAGTTCGATACGGCCCCCATACGTCGATGTGTATGAGTTCAAAGGGGGTTTGGCTACGAATGGAGCTTTTATGGAACGTAAGTCTTTTCAATTTTCCCATGTTACATGCGTCACATGGTGTTTTGGTATGAGGGTCGTGGATTTGTCGCACATTGGAAAGAGTTTCAAGGATTTTATGATTTGGATGTCCCAAACGTGAGTGCCATAATCAAAACGAGTTTTTTTTATGTCTAAAAATACAGAGGAGTCCTCATAAGAGGTGTTTACAAAATATTTTGAGTTCAGACTTGTCATGTGAGTCTTTTCATTCGCAGATGGATAAAAAACGAACGGATCAAGGACATACAGACGTTGTTTCAGGGCAACAGTGGCTAGGATCTTAGAGCTCTTCGGGTCATGTATATGGCAATGTGTCGCATAGAAACAAAAAACGACATGGTCAATAATTGTGAGTTTTGAAATGGAGAGCAGATTGACTTTGAATGACGGAACAAAAAGAACATCATGCAGGATAAGGTTATTGTTGAGAGCAAGTGTTCCTATTCGATTGACAGATTGGGTTGTGCCATTTGGTAGTACTACAAGGATTGGTTTTTCAGGAGCCAAGAAGCAGTGTAAAGAGAAATATCGTTACACATATGGTTCGTCGCTCCGGAGTCCACAATCCAAGAGTTTGTACCTATTTGAGATGAAAAACACTGTCCCATTAGAGTTTTAGACGTACCTGCGAATTCAAGATGTCCAACAAAATTCACGGCTTCCATGTTTTCTTCTCCCTCTAAAATTTCGTTTCCATCTCCTTCTAGGAGCGTTGTTGCACCCAGATTTGCGTATTCTCTGGGAATACCCTTACCCAGTGTCTGGCACAACTGTTTGTACCAGTCAGGTATCCCTTTGATCAAGAAGCAATCCTCTGTAACATGGCCTTGTTGCATTTCCTACAAATTTTGATTTCTCCACTGGATTGTTTCGATCCACTCAGATCTTTCCGATTGTTGGAGTAAGATGCGGTGGTTTTGTTGTTTTGGCATGTTTTGGTTGCCATTGCTATCGTTATCTCCGTGTGAGTTTGATTCTCCCTTTGCTGTTCAACTTTGCAGATCATGACAAAGACTTTGCTTAGGAATGACATTGGTTCTATCATCAATATTTGGTTGACGACTCCTCCGTAGCATTCATGTAATCCCCCAAGGAATTGTGTTATGTTGATAAAATTCTCACGCTCCATGTATTTTTTTCCCACAGAGCAAGTGCATATTTTACTGGCCTCGCAGTGGCAGACTGGTATTGGGAGGCAACGATTCAATTCTTCCCACAGCCTGCTGAGTTTGTTGTAATAAAACGTGACTGCCATGTTTCCTTGAGTGGTGTCGCTGATCTCGCGTTGTAGTTTGGAAAAGAGTGGGCCGCTTGCTTCCGCAAAGCGTTCCTCTATTTCCTTCCACAACGAGTGGGCGTTTGTGGTGTAGATGAAGGATTCTGAAATTTCAGGCGTCATGGCATTGAGTATCCATGATCTCACTATGGAGTCCATTGATCTCCAGAGTGAGTAGTCTGGTTTCCCTGAGGCCAGTGCAACGACTTGGCCATTTATAAATCCGAGTTTCATTCTTGAATCCAAAGCGAACTCTATCGCTTGACTCCAGCTTCGGTAATTTCTGTTGTTTAACAGAGCGGTAACCTGTATCTAGTTTGGTGCGTCATGGCCTCCCAAGCATAATGGATTATATGCTACTACTGTAACCATTTTCATGTTGTTTGTATCATCTTCTGATTTTTTTGTATTCTCCATTGGTTAGCTCCGATACCATGTAAACTTTGTAAAAGGAAAACAGTTGAATTCAAAAGTGCTCATATCATTCGTTCGCTCAACGTTTTATTTATACAATATATACGCTACAACACTTACCTAACAGAGAGTAAGTTACCTACTTCAACTACTAAATATGATATCCGAATTCTAATCATGATTAAAATCTTATGCTCACAATTCCTTACGTCCTTGATTGCTTGTTGCATGGCACGAGTGCTTTCCATCGTGTATGTTTTCACAGTATAGTGTTATGCTAGTAAGTGTTTGTATTTGTTCATTTAAATTAAAATGAAAACACTATTCAAAACAATACAAAAAACTCAAACAAAATTCAAGACGAATATGAACATGTTGCACATGTTCGAATTTGAGTTTTTTATACTATTTCTACACGAACAATAACGAAAGAATATATACTCAAGCACAAAACAAACATAAATAAACATAAATACGATCACTCATTTAGGCATCCAATTTCTTCACTCCAAGTATAGCTAGTTAAGTCTCCGATTGTCTCTTGCATATTGTTACTCCTCGAACGTGTTATGGGGCCGCTTGAAATACGGAGTGGTTCAGTTGGTTTCAGATATGTGGTCGAGTCCTTATTGCTTGTTTCATCAAATATGTTCACGACACAATCAATTTTACTGGCTTAACAAATGAATAGAATCTAGTGTTCGTGTTAGGCTGAGTAGAGACAAACAAACTGTTCTTGCTTCTTACACATGAAGCAAGTGTTAAATTAAAGAAGAGGCAAGTAAATAACTTCGTAAGATAATGGAAACTCTTTGCTTTTGCACTAAGAAGAAACTAGTAAATGGCGACTGCAAAGTAGAGTTACAATTATATGCTAAAGCACACTGTTTCCATGGTATTCAAAATTCAGCAAGAACATCACTTCAATGGGATGCAAAAACACAGCCCCATAATGTGAGCAAAATAAGCAAGTGAACAAATTCGATACAAATAAAATCTTGGGAATGCATGATCAAATTGGAAAGCAATCATCCTTATCAAAAGTTTGAAAGTCTCATAGTAAGAAAATAGAACTGATTGAAACAGATAACACAACTCTGAATAAGGTCCAAAAACATGATACTAAACCAGTACCGAGTATTCAACGGTAGGACTTCTGGAACCTAGCACGAGCACCGCGTCCACCGAACTTCTTCGGCTCGCAACGACGGGGATCAGCAACCAGAAGAGTCCTGTCATATCGAACAAGGATATCTTTAATCTCCTTCTTTGACTGCTCATCGACGTACTTCTGGTAAAATGCGACGAGAGCCTTAGCGATAGACTGGCGAATAGCATAGATCTGAGAAGTGTGACCACCGCCCTTGACGCGGATACGCATATCTACTCCCGCAAAACGATGACGTCCGAGGAGAAGGATCGGTTCAAACGCCTTGTAACGTAGGATTTCGGGCTGGACTAACTCGATAGGAACACCGTTGATCTTGATCAATCCGCGCCCACGCTTACAGTGAGTGACAGCCACGGCAGTCTTTTTTCGGCCAAAACATTGAACGGAATCGGTCGGCGCCGCCATGATTATGGTGTCAAGTGCAGGCGACTTGGATGGGCGCAGCAGATGAAAAGCTTCGAAAATTAGGGTTTCCTTCCCGCTGGCGAAATGCCCAAAAGAAAACGCTTTACTACCATAAAACCATTGAGTTATTGGGCCTCTTGGTCCATCTAAACTAAGGCCCACGCATCATCAAGTAAATTGGATTTGTTTTACTTATTCTACGATTACTGGAATGTCAATTTGTTCGAGTTAGTACTATTCAAAATTCAACCCAAAATCAATTAATCAAATATAAATCAAAATTTAATATTTTTTATTCCTAAACCCAAAAGCAAATTAGATGAATCAAACTAAAACTAAAAAATCATTCTTTTTAAAAATATAATTATATAAAGATAATCAATAAACAATAATTTATTACAATTCAATATATAAAAACAAAATATTATAATAAAGTTTATTAATATACAATATAAATTAAAAAACTCTAAATAAGAATAATATCCCAAAATAAATCTAAAATGTGATAATAATAGATAAATATATATATTTGATAATAAAATAAATGATTAAGTAAATATGATTCAAGTGTAAAAAATTTAAAATTGCACCTTAAACAATAGGGTAATGTTTGCTTACGGCCCCCAACTTACGGGTTGTGTAAATGACATGCATTCCAAATTACAAAATTGCAAATATAGTATATTTTTAGCAAAAATATGTATTTGTAGCCCTCCAACTTCAATTAAATGTATATAAATCACCCCAATTTTCCAATAACGTTTATCATTGACACTTTAATGAACTCGTAAATTTTTAATATTTTATGCACAATTCTCGAACATCAAGGGTAAATTTTGTACACTTTTTCAAACAGATCTTATCTGTGTACTTTGTGAGAGTTTTCAACATACGGAAAACCAGCTGTTAGAATGTCAGGGATAAAAAACAAACGGTATTGATAACTTTAGGTGTCATTGTTGCAATTTTGTAAGTTGGAGGACATGTCTTTTACACAACTCGTAAGTTGAGGGACTAATTATGTAATTTTATCATACTAAATATACATTTTAGATGGAGTGATAGAAAAATGTGAAATTTTGATTCATCTCTGTATTGTACAATGTTCTTGGTTATTTTCATGTTGATGGACTTATGGTTTTTCAATTTTGCCTTTTGACTTCTAGATTTACAGTGTGCTTGTTCAACACTATCTTCAGGCTTGGGCGCTCAGCTGACATCTCACATTCTCTTCACTGAAGAACTTTGAAAAGAGAGAGTCTCACACTTTTTTTCTCAAAGTTATTTTTTTAAAAATAAAAAAATTTAGAATTATTCGATTTTATAAAATTTATAAATTTATAATGATTTATATATTAATTTTATCTATAATATTTCAATTGTTCGGTACAAGGTGGGTGAAAATGATTATTTACGTACATATTAGTTTTAATAGTTTCGATTAATTAATTTTTATTTATGATTTTACGTAACAAAAACTATCAATTCGTCGTCGATTTTATTCGGTTTAGGTTATTGTGTAAATGGTTCTAGTTAATAAGTTTTAATAGGTTTCTATGAGCTACATTGAATTTATTGGTTTTTAATTTAATTATCTTGAAATTTAATAGTAGTATTAAATATAAATATAAAATCGATTGATTATTATTATTTAAATGATTTTGAATTTGAATTGGAATTTACCTTCACTTAAGCAAAAAAAAATTTAATTTGAATTAACTCCACTGTTTGTAACCGTCTGCAAAATATAGTTGTGATTCATCTGGTTTAAGGCAAACGCTCCCCTTTTTAACGGTTATGAAAATTGAATAATGTGATGGTGAAGGCAATTTGGGGGTGGATTTTGGGATTTGAATCGATTACATCTTCTCCCTCACTCAGCGTTTATTTCATTTTTAACAGGCAAAAATGAAGGAAGAAGGCGCCGGCTATGATGTTAATGAGTTGGGGCTTAAAGTGACCGTTTTCCATTTTTTCTTCTTCATTAAGGGTTCACATTTTGTGGGTTTTTAATCCATCGGTGGGAATAATGGCCATTGATTAAGGTGTTTTTATGACCCTTCTTCCACACTGGCATTCATTATTTCTGTAAAGTTTCAAGATACTGCTAATTTTATGTTTATATACTATCAGATTGCGAAGCTTAGCATGATCCATGTTATCATGCTTATTGGAAGTAGCATTTGACAAGATACTGTTGGGTGCCGATCGTCAATTTGGGAAGAAGGAAGTGATGGACACCTTTGGGAGGAAAGTGTCGATCGACACTTCTAGGAGTTGGTAGGAGTTGGGTTCGATCGTCACCTTTGGGAAGAAGATGACGATCATCACCTTCCCAACTCTGTAACCAGCTTCATCAATGGCTGATTGACATGTGTCGATCGACATTAATTGAGCATGGTCGCCTAAGATAACGATCGGTACTAGGTTCCAGTCTTGAGAACGGTAAAACTTCGATGACGGTCGATCAGCCGAAGAGGGTGCACTGAGAAGGGTCGACAAAGATTAGTGGGCTTTAACCTAAAGCTCATCTGCAACCATTATATAAGGGATGTCAGCTGCTTTAATGCGGCATCATCGATCATCATCTCAGAATCATCAGAAAATAGCAGAGGAGCACGGGAGCAGTTCTGGGTTTAGAACATTTTGTCTGTGTGTTTGATTTAAGTTGCACAAGAACTCGATAGTTCTTGTGACTGTAATCTTTTGTTATTTTCGTGATAGTAGATTGACCAGGAGGTGGTCCGTGGTTTTCTCCCGGTACTCGGATTCCACGTAAAATTTCAGTGTTCTTTTTCCCATTCCGCATCTGATTTTTGCTAAGTTTAATCGGTAAAACGAATCGTAAATTCCATTAAAGGCTAACAAGTGGTATCAGAGCTCTTGGTTATCTGGTTACAGGTGCAGCAGAAGGATTTTTTGCTCAGTGTTCAGATTTCAGAGACTGAAAATGGAGGATTCCAGCGTACCGATGATTAAACTCACGTCTGCAAATTATTTCATCTGGAAGGTGAAGATGGAGGACTTGTTGTCCTGTAAAGATTTGTGGGCGACGATCGATCAGGCAAAACCAGAGGGGACAGAACCGCAGAAATGGAAATCGATGAACAAGAAGGCACTGGCGTATATCAGGTCGTGGGTCGACCTGTCGTTGTTTCATCATATTGGAGAGTTGACAGAGCCGAAAGCCATGTGGGACAAACTTCAGAAAATCTGTGAAAGAAAGAATGTGCAGAACAAGGTTGGCACAATAAAGAAGCTGGTAAATCTCAGATATGCCGATGGGAGTCCGATGGCGGAGCACCTGAATAAGTTTCAGGATTTGGTAAATAAGTTGACTCGGGTCAATCTGAAATTTGACGATGAGTTACAGGCGCTACTAGTTCTTGGGACACTGTCTGATACTTGGGAAACACTGGTGGTGACCTTGAGTAATTCCACACCAGTGTTGTCGCTATCAGGAGTTGTTGAGAGTCTCCTGAATGAAGAAGAAAGGAGAAAAGAAACAAGCAAGGACGGTCGGGGTACTCTGGCCGCTGCTACCGATCGACAGGGACGTGGGTCCAGTCGATCGTCAAAACAAAGGAGAAGCAAGTCACGTGGAGGTGACAAACAGAATGGGGGAAATCCTTCAGGTGGCGAAGGAAGAGCATGTTTTCAGTGTGGGGTCGCCGGACACTTAAAGAAAGACTGTGTCCATTATAAAAGGTCACATGAAGTGCACAAGAAGAAGGGCAAGAAGGAGGCCGAGGAGGCCAACATGGTCGGCTCGCATGGTGACGAGCTGATTGTCATATCTCTAGAGGAGATGAACTTGTCGCAGGGGGGGTCGGAGGAGTGGGTCTTTGACTCAGCTGCCTCTTACCATGCAACATCAAACCGCAGCAGTTTCAAGTCTTACACTGCTGGAGATTTCGGGATGGTGAAGATGGGAAATTCTAGTGCATCGTCGATCGTGGGTATCGGATGCATAGAAGTGACGACCAACACAGGGATGAAGCTCGTGTTAAACCAAGTAAGACATATTCCCACATTACGATTAAATTTGCTTTCCGGAAATGTTTTTTATCTTGAAGGGTATACAAGCGTGTGCGGAAATAACTCGTGGAAGTTGAAGAGAGGGTCATTGGTCGTTGCGAGCGGAGTGCTGCAGCGGACTCTGTACAGAACTTGGGTGTCGACTGTCATGAAGCCAATCGACACAGTGTCGACCGTGGTGAAGTCGATCGCCACAACTGAGTCTGACATTTCTCTAGATACATGGCACAAGAGATTGACCCACCTGGGAGCCGAAGGGCTTAAATATTTGACGAAGGATGGACTTCTGTCGAACGGCAACTCTGTGCTGAGTCGATGTGAAGACTGCTTGGAAGGGAAGCAACACATAGTTGCATTCCAAGTTAAGTCGACCAGAAAATCACAACGACTTTCACTGGTCTACAGCGATGTGTGTGGGGAGATGGATGTGGAGACATTCAGTGACAAAAAATATTTTGTATCATTTGTGGATGATNAGTTAAGGTCGAACACCAACGCCCGGGAGGCGAGCTACAACCCTTAGAGATTCCAGAATGGAAATGGGATAGCATCGGCATGGACTTTGTGGTAGGATTACCCAAGAGCCCACGGAAGAAAGATGCGATATGGGTAGTGGTTGACCGCCTAACAAAGGCGGCTCATTTCTTAGCAGTCAAGACAACATACGGAGTAGACAGGCTAGCCAAAATATATGTGGATAATATAGTCAAGTTACATGGAGTTCCATTAAATATTGTGTCACACAGAGATCCGAGATTCACGTGTAGATTTTGGCAAAGTTTACAGAAATCACTCGGAACCCAGTTGAGCATGAGTACAGCTTATCACCCACAGACGGATGGTCAGACCTAGAGGACCAACAAAATCATGGAGGATATGTTACGGGCATGTGTATTGGAGTTTATGGGAGGTTGGGAAGACTTCCTACCGCTGATGGAATTTGCATACAATAATAGTTTCCAGAGCAGCATTGGCATGGCCCCATGTGAGGCACTGTACGGGAGGATGTTTCGTACACCACTATGCTGGGATGAGATGGGAGAGAGAAAGACCACGGGAACCGAATTGGTAGAAGTCACCGTCGAAAAAGTAGCCGTGGTACGAAAGAACATTAAGGCGGCACAAGACCGATACAAAAGTTGGGCAGAGACGAAGAGGAGACCCTTAGAGTTAAAAGTTGGGGATCACGCTTATCTAAAGATATCACCGATGAAGGGAGTGCTAAGGACCACAAGGACAGGGAAGCTGAGTCGTCGGTATATCGGACCATACGAGGTGGAACGAAGAATCGGAAACCTAGCATACCAGCTGAAGCTTCCGGAAGAGATGAGGGGAATACACAATGTTTTCCACGTATCCCAACTGAGGAGGAGTATGACCGGAGGAATCCAAGAATGTGTGCAAGAACCCATAGAGATAACCCCGGAATTGACATACGAGGAAGTTCCAGCGAAAATCCTAGGCAGAGAGGAAAGAAGACTCAGAAACAAACTAATTCTCATGGTGAAAGTACAATGGTCTAATCAGGGAGAAAGGGAAGCTACATGGGAAACGGAACGACAGATTAGGCAGAGAGCGCCGGAGTTAATGGAAGATTGGTACGCATAGTTTCGGGATGAAACTCAAAATAAGTGGGGAAGGAGGTCGTCGGTTGTTCGGTGATAGAGTCCGGTCTTTTGAGAACACTCTAAATTATGTTGCTAGACTTTCATATTTCGAACTATGTTTTAAATTTACATTCGAACGTTTCGTTTTATTTTTGCACGTTTTATCAAATCAGCTAGGCCCAAATGAGGGTCGTTACACTATTGATATTGCCCAGGGTTGTTTATGTAATTATAATAACCACAGGACTCGTCTGACGTTA
>RWGZ01001597.1:39889-62889 GCA_009725065.1 Utricularia reniformis
GCACCGGTCGGGAGGAGGTCGTTGTCGAACAAGTGGGTTTTCAAGCAGAAATTGGAATCTGATGGGAGTGTTCGGTATAAGGCAAGATTAGTGGTAAAGGGTTTTAATAAGAAGAAATGAATTGATTTTGATGAAGTGTTCAGCCCGGTTGTGAAGCTTGTGTGGATCAGATCGGCTCTCGCGCTCGCTACACAGTTCGACTTGGAGGTCGAACAGTTGGATGTGAAAACACCTTTCTTGCATAGAGATGTTGAGGAAGAGTTGTATATGGAGCAACCCGAGGGGTTTGTGAGGAAAGGAGACGAGGGTAAGGTTTGCAGACTTATGAGGAGTCTTTATGGTCTCAAACAGACACCAAGACAGCGGTACATGAAGTTTGATAATTTCATGAAAGAAAGTAAGTTTGAGCGGTTTAAGAAAAACCACTGCATGTACTGGAAGACCTTCGAAAATAACAGATTTATTCTGTTACTTATCTATGTCGATGACATTTTGTTGATCAGTTAGGATATGAGATTGATCAAAGATTTAAAAAATCAGTTATCAAAAGCATTTGAGATGAAAGACTTGGGGGCCGCCAATAGAGTTCTTGGGATGTCGATCGTCAGAGACCGAGCGACAGGGGAGATTGTCGTTCATCAGCAGAGATATGTTGAACAGTTGCTGAAAAAGTCCAACATGCAGGATGCAAAGGAAGTTAGTGTACCGATGGGTGCTCAGTTTCGATTGAGCAAGAGTTCTTGTCCGATCACCAAAGTCGATCAGGAGGAAATGTCGATCGTACCATATGCATCGTTGGTCGGCAGTCTGATGAATTTGATGGTTTGCACAAGACCACTGTAATAGCCATGAAAAAAGGTATGATGGAACAAATAGTAGGGAAGGTAGCGATAAAGTCTAAACAAGGAATAACGAGGGATACGGGAACGAAAGAACTTAAAAAGAAACGAAAATGGAAAAGTAAAGTAAAAGATAGAAGAGGGGTCAAAATTCAAAGGAATGAGGGGTCAATGTGTGAATTAGAAAAGTTAGGATGTTTATAAATAGGGGTGGGGAGGCCCAAAAACTAGTTAATCATCATTAAAACACAAAAATCCAAAAATTTCCACGAAGAATGAAAATTATCGCGGATTCTGCACATGCCATTATTGTCGCGGATTTCTCAAAGAACATTATTGTCGCGGATTTGGGTGATGAAGAGAATTATCGCGGATTTTTTGTGAAGAGAATTGTCGCGGAAAATAGGAACAAGAGTAAAATTGTCGCGAAAAATCCTTGAAGTGCAATTTTATCGCGGATTGCGTTCTAAGAGTAAAATTATCGCGGATTTGGAGTTGCAGCATAGAATTGTCGCAAATTTCGAGGAAAGAAGTAAATTATCGCGGAAATACTAAGTTTAAGTGTTTTCATCACGTCTCGACGCCGGATCGTGAGAGGAGAAGAACACATAGGGTCTACGGTAATCACATAGTTAACAATAGGATAATAACGTCGGAATTCGAGTAACTAAAACCTATTACGAAATGCAGGAAAGCGTGGAAAGACTATAGCAAGCAAAAGCAAACGGTAAGCGGAGTGAACACGATATAGTAAGGGAAGGTTCAGACTTAGGGAATGGGATTGGGTTAATAAAGAAGAAAGGAAAGACACGAATGAAAAAGATAAATGTTAATAAGACTCGGGGTGAGGAAGGATGGACCGTCCGACCGAACCCAGCATCGTGCCTAGTACACGATTCGCCAAAGGAAGGGCATGCCTGATGAAGGGAACGATAAGTTCCAAAGAGGAAAAAATACGTACGAAAAGGGCAGAACGGATCCTGGAGGAAAAAGGGGTAGCGTCTAAGTAACCACCCGGGGAAGGGAAGCATATGGCCCGTCGAGTCATCCAACATCTAACGGGTGGCTTGGGCGGGACATGCACCGAGCATGTTACTCTCGGCAACAGTAAAGTTAACGTATAATGGGAATGATAAGGGTAAAAGAAGAAGGAAATAAGAAAATGGTTAAATTGAATGATTCATGTGGGTGTATACGGTGTGATTAAGAAATGTAGTGATAATGTATAGTGTGGGTGAAGTTTCCTTTAATAGATTGTGACCGCTTTACAGATTTTGTAGGTGACGCAGAAGAGGTATGAGAGGAGCATGGGAAGGAGGTCGTCGGTTGTCCGGTGATAGAGTCCGGTCCCTTTGGAGAACACTCTAAATTATGATGTCGTACTTTTATGTTTCGAACTATGTTTTAAGTTGCATTCGAATATTCCGTTTTTAATTGTCATATTTTAACAAAACAACTAGGCCCAAATTAGGGTCGTTACAACCAGACATTGCCTATGCTGTTGGAGTGCTGAATATGTATTTGTTGAACCCATTAAAGGATCATTGGGAAGCAGTTAAGTAGCTTTTGAGATATTTGAAGAGCACAAAGGAGATTGGTCTAAGATATCGAACTGGGGAGGAGTTGAAACTGGAGTGTTTCTCCTATGCAGATTTTGCTGGAGAATTAGAGTTGAGGAAATTGACCTCAGGGTTTGTATCAATAATCGGAGGAGCAGCCATTTCTTGGGGTGCTCGGTTACAGAAATGTGTGGCCTTGTCAACCACAGAAGCAGAGTATATCGCAATCACGGAAGCAGGGAAAGATATGGTCTAGTTGAAGAGGTGGCTCTCAGAGATCGGTTTCGATATGGAACCGATCATACATTGTGACAGTCAGAGTGCATTAGAGCTTACTAAGAACCCAACATTTCATTTAGGGACGAAACATGTGGATGTGAAATTCCATTGGATTAGAGATGCAGTGATTGAGAAAACTTTGCAGTTGAGAAAGATACATACTGAGGAAAATCCGGCATATCTGCTCACCAAGGTGGTGAGTACGAAGAAGCATAAGTTTTGTTTCAGACAGGTTGATTTGGGACAGACTAGAAAGACTAGTCAGTAATTAGTAAAGACCTCTAAGGCTGGAAGGATGAGATTGTTGGCTGATCGTCATTTTACCAATAAAGGCGATTGACAAAATGACTGACTATGGCTCTTGTGTGATGAGTGTTATGTTGGTTAATCGTCATTTTCCCAATAAAGACGATCGACAAAATGGATGTCGATCGGTTCTTGTGTGATGAGTGTTCCATACTCATTAAATGGAGTGGGCCATAGTCATTAATGAAGTGAGAGATGTCCCAACCAGCAAGTGACAAGTGGCGGGGAGTTGATGACCAATAGTGTGAATATGATCGACATTTGAAAGTGATGATCGGTGTCAGGTTCCAGCCTTGAGAGCAGTAAAGCTTCGGTGACGGTCGGTCAGCCGAATAGGGTGCATTGAGTTGGGTCGACAAAGCATTAGTGTACTTTAACCCTAAAGTCCATCTGCAACCATTATATAATGGGTGTTAGCCGCTTTAATGCAACATCATCATCATCTCAGAAAATAGCAGAGGAGCACGGAGCAGTTATGGGTTTAGAACATTCTATCTGTGTGTTTGATTTAAGTTGTACAAGAACTTGATAGTTCTTGTGACTGTAATCTTTGTGTTATTTTCGTGATAGTAGATTGACCAGGAGGTGGTCCGTGGTTTTCTCCCGGTACTCGGGTTCCACGTAAAATTTCTGTGTTCTTTTTCCATTCCGCATCTAGTTTTTGCTAAGTTTAATCGGTAAAACCAATCGTAAAAACCATTAAAAGCTAACATTTACGTCATCCAATCTGTTAATACGTGGATTACAATGATACGATCAGGGTCAGGCGATATGACCGATTGGGCGACAACATCTTCTTGCTCATCGGACGAGAGAACTGATGGTCGGTCGGTCGGTATGTTACATGGTCGGTAATGAATTATTGGAAGAAGAGTGTGTGATCGGCATCTTCAGGAGAAATTTCAATGAAGACTGCGCCATTACTCCAGGCGGCGGTGTGGGGCTTCAGCGTGCACAAAAGTCTTATAAATTGGCTCGAGGTAGTTGCCGTGAGATCGTAATAGATTACGATAAGATTGTGTGCGATTAAAATATGTAAAATGTTTTTCTATAAAAGATAAAGGCATGAGAGTGTTCAGGAGGGGGGAGAAAAAACAGAGAGTTCCTCATCAAAAAGTTCATAGTGAATCTTTCCTGGGTTTGGTGCCCCGTGGGTTTTCCTCCCGGTTCTCGGGTTTCCCACGTACAAATTCTTGTTCTCTTTCCGTTACGGCAACCGTATACCAGCGGTATCCTCACCTAAGTACAAAACATCACAGAGTAGATTTTTACTCTTAACATTTGGCGTCGTCCGTGGGGACCGATCTGGTAAACCTACTGAGAAGCTTTGCCTGCTAGTCCTAGTTCTTATGGAGAACCCGGAATCTGTGGAGGGAATGGAAGCTCACCAGCAAGAATCACATAACAACATCGCTGGAAGACAGGTGATAACCATTGATTCTCAATCCTTGCGGAAAATGGTGGAGGAAATGGTAGGAGATCTTCGACAATCACTCCTGGCGTCTGGACAGAAATCTGTTGTCCAGCCGCAAATCCAGAATACTCAAAGCTTGGTTCCACCAGAAGCAAGTCGGCAAGATGACCAGCGCGGAAATATGAGCTCAGACGAGGAGGAAATTGTCTGTCGGCACCCTCAGAACGAAGTGCCCCGACCGGCTGTCGATCAAGACCAAGCTCGTTTTGACGAACTGGTAGCAGAGCTGGACGCAATCAAAAGGCGACGACCGGGGCTAGATACCGATCGTCGGCCGGCTTTTTTCCATGAAGCAATGAGTCAACCCATCAAGAGAGACGTCGGCAAGGACTTTCTTCTAGATTTGGAGGATGCTTATCATGACCCTTGCTCGGATAATGGGGTTTCCACTCTGCTTCAGATGCGTCTACATCCTTTTTCTGAACCTATAATGAAAGCTGTGCCAGAACGTTCGTTCAGAGCACCGGACGGGATACCTACGTTCAGCGGGTCCGGAGACCCGTTGGATCATTTATCCGACTTTGAATTAAGGATGGGGACAGTTCGTGCTAGTGACGCTATCCGATGCAAATTGTTTGCTGCAACCTTACAGAAAGACGCTAAATCTTGGTTCAAAAATCTTCCATCAAGATCCATACGATCTTTTGAAGATTTTGCCATATTATTCACACAACAGTTTGCTCCTAATGTGGGTCCCCCAAGGAGTAAAGCTGAACTTTACGCGTTAAGATACGCTCCAGGGAAAATCACTTTGAGACATTTCATTGAGAAGTTCAATCACGTAGCTAGAGGGATAAAGATGGATCCTAAAGAAAAATTGGACATATTGCAACAGGTTCTTGGGCCATGTGGACTTTCTACCAGCCTCATCAAGAATCCACCTACTTCATTGGGGCAACTTACCCAGAAGATCAACAAATACATTAAGGTAGAAGAAACTATGGCGGCTCTTCACGGTAAGAAGGAGCCTGTTTTTACAAAATCTGTGGAGAAGAAAATCCATCCTTCGGATAAAAGATGGAGGGAAGTGAATTCGTGCCAAACCCGGGGCACGGATACTGTGAATCAAAGGGTATACTGCGAGTTACATAAATCTGCTGATCACTCAACAACTGAATGTAATGTTTTGGGAAACCACATCAAGGAATTGGTAAAAGAAGGAGTGCTGGAATACAAGAAGGGTAAAACCCCTGAAAAAGAATCCGGTCGGAATAGTGGAGACAGAGATGACGATCGTCGCTATGCACCACGCCAGAGGAAAGACGTGCATAATGACCGATCGCGGCAGAACCATCAAGGGAGAAATGAAAGACGTGGTGATCGCGGTGGGAGACAATGGAGGGATCGACGAAATAGTCGATACGGAGATGATCGACGGGACAACAGACGATCCCCTGCCCCAGAAGTGCTCCCCCCACCACCAGCGAACCCGCCAGCTGAAAAGGTTAATGCAGGATATGTCAATTCATTGCATTACGAAATGATGTACTTATAGATTTTTGTAATCTCCGGTGGAGATCGTTGGGATATGACCGGGAAGGAGAGGAAGCGCCATGCTAGGGAAATATTGAATTCGTCAGAAGTCATGTCGGTCAAGGAGGGTCGAAAACTGCCCAGGATAGACATAACGCTCGACGATGATGACAAGGAAGGTATTTATGAACCTCAGAATGATCCTATTGTCGTAAGTGATGTCATTGCCAATCGCAGGGTACACCGAATTTTGGTCGACCAGGGGAGCTCTTGTAATATAATCTCAAAGAGAGTGATCGACTCCATGGGCATTGGCGTGACTGACCTACGGATCATAAAAATGACATTGTGGTCCTTCGACCAACGATCGGTCACCCCCCTCGGGAAAATCATTCTGCCAACCACGATTTGATCGGGGGAAAAATCATGAACTGAAATGTTGGAATATGTGGCCATGGACATGGATATGGCATACAACGTAATCTTGGGACGACCGGGGCTTAATGCATTTGAAGCCGTGCCTTCTACCGTCCATCTGAAGCTCAAATTTCCAACCACGGCCGGGATCGCTACCATAAACGTTGATCAAGCAACCGCACACTCCTGCTATGTTTCGGCTTGCCGATCTGTTGTCCATGCTGTTGAAGATTTACGGGAGCCGAGAAGGGCCATGGAACCAGGGGAGTACAAAGTCGTGGAACTTATTCCAGGAGATTGCGAAAAGACTACTCGAATCGGTTTGGATCTTATTCCGTCTTTTGAGATTGAACTGATCAAGTTATTACAGGATAACGCTGAGATTTTTGCCTGGAGCCCGAAGGACTTGTGTGGCATAGACAGAGCAGTGATGGAACACCGAATCAATACCCATCCCAGTGCACGACCGGTAAGATGGAAATTGCGTCGTTTTTCGCCTCAGGTTGTAGAGATCATTGGACATGAAACCTCAAAGTTAGTAGCTGCTGGATATGTGAAAGAGATAAAATATTCAGAGTGGATGGCCAATCCCGTTGTGGTGCCAAAGGCAGGAGGAAAATGGCGAATGTGCGTGGATTACAAGGGGCTGAACAAATTTTGTGAATCTGATCCTTACCCCCTTCCACACATTGATAAGTTAGTTGACGCTGTCGCAGGGAGCACTATGATGAGCACCATGGACGCGTACTCCGAATATCACCAGATTTTTTTTGATAAGGAGGATCAGAAAAAGTCTTCGTTTGTGACGCCAAGTGGTGTCTTTTGCTATACTGCAATGCCGTTCGGATTAAAGAACGCTGGGGCTACGTATCAGCGTTTAGTTAACTTAATTTTCAAAGATTTAATAGGAAAAGAAATGGAGATGTACGTGGATGACATGATTGTTAAATCGTTGAATGATGAAGACCACATTTCCTATTTGACTAAGTGTTTTGAAGTATGTCGAACATACCATTTGAAGCTCAATCCTGCTAAATGTTGCTTCGGCATTCGAAGTGGAAAGTTTCTGGGGCATTATGTCTCTGAGAGAGGGATAGAAGTAAACCCGGAAAAAACGAAAGCCATTATCGACATGCTCCCACTTAGAACAAAAAAGGAGTTTCAAAGCCTGACAGGTCGATTGGCTGCCCTGAACCGATTTATTTCCAGATCCGCCGATCGGGCCTTGCCTTTCTTCAAAGTCCTCCGACAGGGCAACAAGCTTGAATGGGATGAAGAATGTAATCGGGAGTTCGACGACTTAAAGAGATATCTATTGAATCCGTAGCTGCTTGTGAGTCCGACGAGTGACGAACCCTTGGGCCTTTATTTGACAATATCGACCGTTGCAGTGAGCGCCTCTTTAGTAACGATTGGCGAGGGAATACATCGACATGTTTATTATGTTAGCCACACGTTAATTCCAGCAGAGACAAGGTATACGAATATTGAGAAATTTGTCTTGGCATTAAATAAAGCTTCTGTCAAGCTGAAGCATTATTTCGAGGGCCGTTGCATTCAAGTTTTTACATATCAACCTTTGGAAGCTGTTTTATCCAAGATGGATACGACAACAAGATTGTCGAAATGGGCCATTCAACTCAGTGCGATGAACTTGGAATTTTTGCCCCGAATGGCCATAAAAGCTCAAGTTCTCGCAGATTTTGTGGTAGAGATGACTCGGTCAGCAGTGGTGACTGAGCAAGAGGATGACGTATGGGATATGTTTGTCGATGGGTCCACTCAAGGAGGGGCTGGAGCTGGGATTCGTTTTGTTACTTCTCGAGGAGAGAGCGTAAACGCAGCAATGAAGTTTTCTTTTCCTTGTTCTAATAATGCGGCAGAGTATGAGGCATTGATTGCAGGAATTAGGCTTGCTTTGGATATCGGAGTGATGCATATCCGTGGGTTTACGGATTCTAAATTGGTCGTTGAACAGTTTTCAGGGACCTTTGAGACACATGAGCCCATTATGCAACGGTATAAAGGAGAGTTGGTCAAGATAGTGAAATCTTTAAAATCATTTGTGATATCACATGTGCCTAGGGAGGAAAATCGTGAGGCTGATGCGTTGGCACGCCTAGCAACAAGTTCACCAGGTTTACAAGATGGGACCATACAAGTGTTTATGAATTCAAAGCCGGCGATCGAGTTGCCAGTTATAATTCGAGCAACTGATCCTGAAAGTGTCGATGGACAATTAATCGGGAACGTTGATGCCGAGCCGATGCCATTTAGGATGCATTCACTGGTGGATTATCTGACGATCGGTGTTCTCCCCGAGGGAAGGAACGAGCGACGACGATTGGAGTCAATGGCACGATGGTTTGTTGTTAAAGATGACATCTTGTAGAAAAAATCTTTTGACGGTCCATTATCAAGGTGCCTTCGCCCCTTAGAAGCACGGTCGGCACTCAGCAAATTACATGAAGGAATTTGCAGAAATCATTCAGGAGCAAGATCTTTTGTTCAAAAGGTTAGACGATTGGGTTTCTTTTGGCCCACCATGGTAGCTTATGCAATGGACTTCGTTAAAAGGTGCCAACCATGTCAATACCATGCTAATTATCATAAGCAACCGGGCTCGGAGCTGAATGCCACTCCACTCCCTTGTCCTTTCGATAGATGGGAATTGACATTTTGGGACCATTTCCTCGATCAATAAATCAAAGGAAGTTCTGCATAGTTGTTGTAGAATACTTTTCCAAATGGGTTGAAGCTGAACCAATATCATCCATTACAGAGGACGCTGTTAAAAAGATTCTATGGAAAAATATTATTTCACGTTTTGGAGCGCCGCGAGTGTTGGTGTAAGATAACGGTACATAGTTTACGGGAAAGAAGGTTCAGGATATGTGCATTTAGCTAGGGATCAAACAATTGTTTTCCTCTGTTTCACATCCTAAGACCAACGGCTTAACGGAAGTATCGAACCGTGCTATAGTTAAAGGCATAAAAGAGGAAGTTGGAGGATATTGGAGGCATTTGGCCTGATCTACTGCAAGAGGTATTATGGGCATATCGAACGACTCCAACGCATACCACTGATCTAATCGAGGAGAATAGAGAAGATATCTACGATCGACTGTTAAGATATCGTCGGACCATGAAAAAATGCTACAATAAGAAGGTGAATCCCCGATCGTTTATGAAAGGGGACTTGGTTCTGCGAAGTGTGGAAGCACAGAAGAATCTTGGTAAACTCGATCGACGATGGGAAGGCCCTTACAGGGTTAAGGACGTGTAGTTTGGAGGCGCTTATAGACTGGAAACATTGGAGGGCGACGAATTCCCAAGATCTTGGAATATTGATAATCTTCGAATTTATCATCCATAGCTCGGGTAACATTTTCTACTACTTCTAGTACTTGTGATAAAACTCTGCAACTTTCCAAGTTATATAAATGCTGTTAGCATGAATTTATTACCCACAACATCAAAATTTGTCGAGTGACAACGCGTGCAATAGTATGCCATTAAAGCCGAACATCATATTTTGGAGACCGTCGATTATTCTTTCATGTCGAACATATCGATAACCGATAGCGACTTTGAGGATGTGTGTCGGCATCCCTTGCTTTCGTCGAATGTTCCTTTTCAGGAACACTCTTCGGCTACAATTACGTCGAACGTTCCTTTTCAGGATACTCTTCGGCTACAATTACGTCGAACGTTCCTTTTCAGGAATACCCTTCGGCCACAATTAGGTCGAACGTTCCTTATCAGGAATACTCCTCGGATCACTAAAGTGTCGAACGTCCCTTCTCAGGAGACCTCTTCGTTAATAATAGCGCCGAACGTTCTCTTTCAGGATTCCTCTTCGCCTATATTTGCGTCGATCGTTTTTTTTCTCAGAAGGGAGCCTCAGTTATACCAACATGGAACGATCCTCCCCAGGAATCCTCCTTGATCTAGATTACGTTGAATGTTCTTTACCAGGAATACTCTCCGACTGAATCCTCTTCGAAATATTTGGCAAGTTTTCTATATTAAAGAGACTTCTTATTCAATCGCTCGGGAACCTATTTGGCGCAACTTAATATTTTATCTTAAAATATGACATGTTTTATACGGATGCCGGCAAAAGTTACAAATAGGCCCATCCGATTGATCAATATGGTAATATTTTTAGCGAGTGGGAATTAGAGATGGCACACAAGAACTATATGATAGACATATGTGCCAGTGGCTACTTGGATAGATTACCACTACGCTATTGTTTGCATCTCATGGTTTAAATATTATGGCAAAATCGGATAATTGGTCGATACTAGAGACAACACTGAAGCAGGATTCTAAAATTGTAACGAAATAATGGTCGATCGGCATTGCAGCAGTAAGATAGTGATTAACAATTAAAGTTATTGGAGAGATTACAATACAACATTCAGGAAGATGAGGAGCTAAATGTTAAGGCCCCTAGGTTTTCAAGAACATGTGAATCCAACCGATCGGCGTGTGGATGAAATTCTGGATCAGGATCGTCCGGTCCGAGGGGCGAGCGAGGATTAAAAATCCCATCAAAAGTGAGTGGATCGACACGCTCCCATTCTTCGGAGTTAGGGTTGAGTTCAAAAATGTTGACGATTTGTTCCTTAATTATCGACTTCTGCTCCTCCACNCGAGAAGGGCCATGGAACCAGGGGAGTACAAAGTCGTGGAACTTATTCCAGGAGATTGCGAAAAGACTACTCGAATCGGTTTGGATCTTATTCCATCTTTTGAGATTGAACTGATCAAGTTATTACAGGATAATGCTGAGATTTTTGCCTGGAGCCCGAAGGACTTGTGTGGCATAGACAGAGCAGTGATGGAACACCGAATCAATACCCATCCCAGTGCACGACCGCTAAGACAGAAATTGCATCGTTTTTCGCCTCAGGTTGTAGAGATCATTGGACAGGAAACCTCAAAGTTAGTAAGCTACTGGATATGTGATAGAGATAAAATATTCAGAGGCCAATCTCATTGTGGTGCCAAAGGCAGGAGGAAAATGGCGAATGTGCGTGGATTACAAGGGGCTGAACAAATTTTGTGAATATGATCCTTACCCCCTTCCACACATTGATAAGTTAGTTGACGCTGTCGCAGGGAGCACTATGATGTATTCACTGCAATGGTCGATATTGTCAAATAAAGGCCCAAGGGTTCGTCACACAGCCTATAAAGGCCCAACGGTCGATATTGCCACACATTGTTGTTAAAGATGATATCTTGTACAAAAAATCTTTTGACGGTCCGTTATTAAGGTGCCTTCGCCCCTTAGAAGCACGGTCGGCACTTAGCGAAGTACATGAAGGAGTTTGCGGAAATCATTCAGTAGCAAGATCTTTGGTTCAAAAGGTTAGACGATTGGGTTTCTTTTAGCCCACCATGGTAGATGATGCAAAGGACTTCGTTAAAAGGTGCCAACCATGTCAATACCATGCTAATTACCATAAGCAACCGGGCTCGGAGCTGAATGCCACTCCACTCCCTTGTCCTTTCGATAGGTGGGGAATTGACATTTTGGGACCATTTCCTCGATCAATAAATCAAAGGAAGTTCTGCATAGTTGATGTAGAATACTTATCCAAATGGGTTGAAGCTGAACCAGTATCATCCATTACAGAGGACGCTATTAAAAAGTTTCTATGGAAAAATATTATTTCACGTTTTGGAGCGCCGCGAGTGTTGGTGTCAGATAACGGTACACAGTTTACAGGAAAGAAGGTTTAGGATATGTGCATTGAGCTCGGGATCAAACAAATGTTTTCCTCTGTTTCACATCCTAAGACCAACGGCTTGACGGAAGTATCGAACCGTGCGATCGTTAAAGGCATAAAGAGGAAGTTGGAGGATCTTGGAGGCATTTGGCCTGATCGACTGCAAGAGGTATTATGGGCATATCGAACGACTCCAACGCATACCACTGGTGAGACTCCATTTTCGTTAGTTTACGGATTGGAAGCCTTAGTACCTGTAGAAAATATTTTGAAAACACAAAGGGTGGTCATGTATTCCGAAGAAGAAAATGACGACTTGAGACGAATGGATTTAGATCTAATTGAGGAGAAAAGAGAAGATATCTACGATCGACTGTTAAGATATCGTCGGACCATGGAAAATTGCTTCAATAAGAAGGTGAATCCCCGATCGTTTTTGAAATGGGACTTGGTTCTACGAAGTGTGGAAGCACAGAAGAATCTTGGAAAAAACTCGATCGACGATGGGAAGGCCCTTACAGGGTTAAGGACGTGTTGTTTGGAGGCGCTTATAGGCTGGAAACATTGGAGGGCGACGAATTCCCAAGATCCTGGAATATTGATAATCTTCGAATTTATCATCCATAGCTCGGGTAACATTTCTACTACTTCTAGTACTTGTTATTAAACTCTGCAACTTTCCAAGTTATATAAATGCTGTTAGCATGAATTTATTACCCACAACATCAAAATTTGTCGAGTGACAACGCGTGCAATAGTATGCCATTGAAGTCGAACGTCATATTCTGGTGACCCAGTCGATTATTCTTTCATGTCGAACATATCGATAACCGATAGCAACTTTGAGGACGGCATCCCTTGCTTTCGTCGAACGTTCCTTTTCAGGAATACTCTTCGGCTACAATTACGTCAAACGTTCCTTTTCAGGATACTCTTCGGCTACAATTACGTCGAATGTTCCTTTTCAGGAATACCGTTCGGCCACAATTACGTCGAACGTTCCTTATCAGGAATACTCTTCAGATCATTGAAGTGTCGAACGTCCCTTCTCAGGAGACCTCTTCGTTAATTATAGCGCCGAACGTTCCCTTTCGGGATTCCTCTTCGCCTATATTTGCGTCGGTCATTTTTTCTCAGAAGGGAGCCTCAGTTATAACCACATAAAACGATCCTCCCCAGGAATCCTCCTTGATCTAGATTACGTCGAACGTTCTTTACCAGGAATACTCTCCGACTGAATCCTCTTCGAAATATTTGGCAAGTTTTCTATATTAAAGAGACTTCTTATTCCGTCGCTCGGGAACCTATTTGGCGCAACTTAATATTTTATCTTAAAATATGACATGTTTTATACGGATGCCGGCAAAAGTTACGAATAGACCCATCCGATTGATCAATATGGTAATATTTTTAGCGAGTGGGAATTAGAGATGGCACACAAGAACTATATGATAGACGTATGTGCCAAGGGCTACTTGGATAGATTACCACTACGCTATTGTTTGCATCTCATGGTTTAAATGTTATGGCAAAATCGGATAATCGGTCGATACTACAGACAACACTAAAGCAGGATTCTTAAATTGTAACGAAATAATTGTCGATCGGCATTGCAGCAGTAAGATAGTGATTAACAATTAAAGTTATTGGAGAGATTACAATACAACATTCAGGAAGATGATGAGCTAAATGTTAAGGCTCCTAGGTTTACAAGAACAAGTGAATCCAACCGATCGGCGTGTGGATGAAATTCAGGATCAGGATCGTCCGGTCCGAGGGGCGAGCGAGGATTAAAATTCCCATCAAAAGTGAGTGGATCGACACTGTTAAGAGTAAAAATCTACTATGTGATGTTTTGTACTTAGGTGAGGATACCGCTGGTACACGGTTGCCGTAACGGAAAGAGAACAAGAATTCATACGTGGGGAACCCGAAAACCGGGAGGAAAACCCACGGGGCACCAAACCCAGGAAGGATTCACTATGAACTTTTTGATCAGGAACTCTCTCTTCCTTTTTCCTCTATGAACACTCTCAGGCCTTATCTTTTATAGACAAACATTTTACATATTTTAATCGCACACAATCTTATCGTAATCTATTACAATCTCACGGCAGTACCTCGAGCCAATTTATAAGACTTTTGTGCACGCTGAAGCCGCACACCGCCGCCTGGAGTAATGGCGCAGTCTTCATTGACATTTCTCCTGAGGATGCCGATCGCACACTCTTCTTCCAGTAATTCATTCCCAACCATGCAACGTACCGACCGACCAACCATCAGTTCTCTCGTCCGATCGGCAAGAAGATGTTGTCGCCCGATCGGTCATATCGCCTGACCCCGATCGTATCATTGTAAGCCATGTATTAACATTAGCCCCTCAACTCCAACCGATCATGAAAGTCGAACGTCGAAGGGAGTTGAAATTAGCGTGACTTACATATAGCCACAAATTACCAATAAATATACCGATCGACACTAATATTTTCAAACTCTTTCTATGTATTCATCGTGCAAGATCTGCTCATCTTGAAAACTGCGCGGAAGCAAGAAAGTCGCAATCCCGGTCGTCCACGTGGCACAATCGTGAGCGTTGCTCACAAACAAAACCCTTATCAACGTCGCAATTCCAATTGCTCTTCCAACCTCATTTGCACCCTTATGTTCTCAGGCGATTTCAACCATTGTTTCCGGCGACTACTCTTCTCCATCAGACACAAGAAATCTACAGGTTTCTTTTACTTTTTCGGCTTTGTACGACTTTTAATTTGGTTTTAATTCTTTACTGCGAGCAAGACGTTATTTTCCCCAATATCCCAACGAGTTTCTTTGATTCTCTTGATTTTCTAGTGGGTATTTACGACGCCTATCCTTATTCGCAGATGGCTCCATCTCTTAATATTGACACGATTCGTGAGAAATTTGGCTTCCCTGAAGAATACCAACTGGAAGTCGGTGAGCCTGGTTCTGAGCCTTGGCCTGCGGTCGGACGATCGTCCCTGGAGAATCCTATCCCAGTGACGATCTCTGCTTTGAGGAACGGATTAAGGTTCCCCCTTCATCCGTTCGTCGCTGAACTACTGTGGGCCCTGGCGATGCCCGTTTTTGCTCTGATGCCAAGCAGTTACTTGGTGATCGTCACATTCATCCACTACTGCGACGCTGCTAACATGGCCCCGACCGTCACCAAATTCTTGACGATCTACAAGGTGATGTGGCGATCGGGCACTCACGTTTTTGCCCAACGTAAGTTGTGGTACTTCTCCAGCAGAGGTAAAAAAAGCGACCTTGTCGAACGACCAGATTCGCAACGCGACTGGTACAACTCATTCATCTGGGTCGGGTTTCAAGATGACGACCTTGAATTCCCTCTCCAAGTATCGCCCGAAACTGGCAAGTTCATGGTCGATGGTGAAGAAACAATTCTAACTGCTGATCATCTGAAGAACTTGCCCAAACTGATAGAAAACTTTCCAAATAAAGACGATCATCTTAACTGGAAAGTGTTATGCGCAGAGGATAATCTTTCCCGTCTGCGCATAACAGGTCGATCGATGAGCGAACGCATTGGTCGACCCTGGGCTCAACCATCATCTCTTCCCGAAGAACGTATGCTTATTTCATAACTTTTTCCTTCCTTCAAGTCATAACTGAGTGTTTATTCCGTATTTCAGCTTCCTCCCCTAAACTTTCTTCTGGAGGGAAACTGAAAAGGAAACAAGAGATGATCGCCAAAGGATTGCAGAGGAAGGCTAAAAAGGCGAAGGTAATGGCACTTTTGCTCATTCATCGTCTTAATGTTGTTTCATTTTTTCCATATATTCGTAGGTTTCCGCATCTAAAAGGAAATCTCCATCTCCATCTCCCCCTTCATCACCCCTCAAAATAACTACGGGAAATGATGCTTCTGAAGCAGCAGAAGTATCGCGATCGGCTGATGATGTCGAAGGATCATCGCCCAACCCTTTGTCGATCGTCGCTATTCCGATGGAATCCCTTGGTGAAAGGGTAACCCAATTTTTTGACGAACTAACACTTGTGAGTTGTTTTAGGATTGTAGGTTGGACTGCTGATCGTCGCTTAGTCTTCAATGAATTCCTGCAGGCTGAGCAAGTCCAACTAATCGACTATCCAAGGGAATCTCCTACAAGGTCGCAAACAACCCCAATGACGGACCTTATGCCTCCTCCAGTCTAAACTCAGATGGCGAACGAAGATGCATCCCCGTCAGAAGCTAGTTCGTCATGTGAAAGCCAGAGTTTTCCTTCATGGTTTGCTGAATTCCAGAGCAAAAACATGGAAGATAACTTCATTCTTCCACAGCAGGTCGGCAGCGACGCCATGAAACGTCCAACGGTTTCTTTGGCTGTGGGGACGCTCGTCAGCACCCACATTGACGAGATGATGACGGTTGGCACCTTGTCGACCGACCCATCTGTCTCTCTTGGGAAAGCGGCGATCGCCCATCGTGAGGTATTTTTATAAAAGAAAAGGCATGAGAGTGTTCAGAGGGGAAAAAGGAAGAGAGAGTTCCTGATCAAAAAGTTCATAGTGAATCCTTCATGGGTTTGGTGCCCCGTGGGTTTTCCTCCCGGTTCTCGGGTTTCCCACGTATAAATTCTTGTTCTCTTTCCTTTACGGCAACCATGTACCAGCGGTATCCTCACCTAAGTACAAAACATCACAGAGTAGATTTTTACTCTTAACATTTGGCGCCGTCCGTGGGGACCGAACCCACGGCCACGTGGTTAAAAGCCACATGGTTAAAAGCCTCGGGCGACAACATCTTCTTGCCGATCGGACGAGAGAACTGATGGTCGGTCAGTCGGTACGTTGCATGGTCGGGAATGAATTACTGGAAGAAGAGTGTGCGATCGGCATCCTCAGGTGAAATGTCAATGAAGACTGCGCCATTACTCCAGGCGGCGGTGTGCTTCTTCAGCGTGCACAAAAGTCTTATAAATTGGCTCGAGGTAGCTGCCGTGAGATCGTAATAGATTACGATAAGATTATGTGTTATTAAAATATGTAAAGTGTTTGTCTATAAAAGAAACGGCGTGAGAGTGTTCAGTGGGGGGAAGGAAGGGAGAGTTCCTGATCAAAAAGTTCATAGTGAATCCATCCTGGGTTTGGTGCCCCGTGGGTTTTCCTCCCGGTTCTCGGGTTTCCCACGTATAAATTCTTGTTCTCTTTCCGTTACGGCAACCGTGTACGGTATCCTCACCTAAGTACAAAACATCACAGAGTAGATTTTTACTCTTAACACTTACGTAGTCCATTTCTCTCTGGATGTGCTACAGACGTAAAGCGTCGTTTACTACCATAACTCTCACACCATTCATTTACACGATTTCCAAAGAACTAGTCCATTATATGACACCAAAATTCTAGGAATCCCGAATCGACACACGATATACCTAATGAGAAAACTTATTACTTCCTATTCCTTGACTCGGGAAACAACCTGAATCTCTATCCATTAAGAGAAATTCTATATAGCCACAATATCAAACTTCTTTAGACTAGGAGCAGTCGGAAAAAAGTCTAAGATATCGATACCCTATGTATCAAAAGGACAAGTTTTCTGTAAAGCTTTCAAGGTTGTCCTCGTTACATGATGTATATTCGAGTGAAATTGACAAGCGGAACAAGTCCAAGTAAGGATTACGCAATCCTTGATCATTTTAAGCTAGTAAAATATCCAGCTTGCCTAACTTTTATCGCCATAGACCGACCCGCTGAATGATCACCATAGTCCCATCCCAAACGTGAACTTCTTCCATCACGGCTTTCGCCAGAGCTTGAGCAAACATCGAAGATAGGGTCCACCAAAATTCTTTTGGAACAACATCTCGCCCACAAACACGAAATTCGTAGCCATTTGCATTATCCTGCGTGCGTCGCCTTCATCTGTTGTCAATTCGCCTTTGACCAAATTATTGGAAATAACATTCTTCCATAACGGCTCATCAGATATCACATCCTGTAAAAAACCGAGTGTTATTCGACAGTTCCAAACCTGCAACTTCGTAGGTCAAAATTTCTGTCAAAGTGATAGATGGCTGATAATGAATCATAGTTGTAATTCTTGATTCATCGGAAAGTTCTAAAATGGTGGCTGACTTCGCAAGACCATATGCCCAAATAGTATTCTCTCTTGAAATATACGTGAGAACGAATGTCTTAAGACTTATCAAGACCTCTTTCAATGTTTCTAAATATTGTACCATATGCTCAACCTTTGATGTAAAACTTCTGAAAATTAATTCACTACTAACTGAATCTGAATGAGCATTGTAAACGACTAATCGCAATCTCAATTGCTAGTTGCGAAAAAGCGAACTTTTAAGGCATACTCATGTTCTTCTCCGGACTTTCATTCTTTGAAATAAATACCAAGATTTGAACATCCAGTGGAAACTGATCCATCAACGAATAGATTCCAATATTCTTCGCTACCTGATTCCTCTGCTTGCGTCATTTCTACTACGAAATCCACTAGAACCTGAGATTTTAATGCTCATCGACTTCGATATTCAGTTTGATACTGCCCCAACACAATATTCCATTTGGTTACCCTGCCTGAGGCATCAACCTTCGATAATAACCTTCTGATAGGTGATATGTTAATACTGCGATATGATTACCCTGTAAACATGCCTTAACTATCGAGAAACGACTATCAGAAACTGAACGAATTTGACTATCAGATTCCGCACGTTGTGACTTCTTAATGACATAATATACTTCCCGGTGTTCCTTGTCACTAAGTCTTACCAAGGCGGCACTCACGGCCTCCTTGGATACTCCTAAGTTTCTTCAGAAAAGGGGGAATCATAAATGGTGGTTTACTAAAATACCTCTCAAATTCTCAAAAGCCAAACTACATTCATCGTTCCATTCTAAATGACTTGCCTTACGTAATGCCCAAAAGAATGGTAAACTTTTCTTTGCTGATAAGGAAATAAATTGATTCAAGATGCTAAGCATCCAGTTAATCTATGAACCTCTCGAATTGTTGTTGGAGGTGTCATTTGTTGAGAAGTTGTGATCTTATTAGGATTAATTTATATTCTTCTTTAGATACCATAAATCTAAGGAATTTCCCCCATTCTATACAAAACGCACATAAGCGGAATCAACTCCATTTGATACTTCCTCAGTGTATTGTAATACTCGTTTAGATATTGAATATGATTGTTCCACTGTCGGCTCTTTATCAATATGCCATCGATGTAAACTCCCAAACATTTTCCGATCATATCCTTAAATATAGCATTCATTAATCATTGATATATGACTCATGCGATCTTTAAACCTAATGGCATAACCTTATAGCAAGAGATGCCCTTATTTGTCATAAAAGATGTCAATAACTTGTCTTTGTGATGCATAAAAATTTGATTGTAACCCTTAAAATCATGTAGCATACTAAGAAACTCAAAACCGCATGCCGCATCCACCATCATGTCAATGGCAAGTAGTGGGTATTGATCCTTTCGGCATGCTTTATTTAAATAAGTAAAATCAATGCAAACTCTCCAGTTATATTTTGACTTTGGCAAGTAGTGGGTATGGATCCATATCTCACAAGCTCGATGAATCTTGCATGCAGCAAACTTTCCACCTCTTTATTAATGACTTTTTCTTTCTCAGGGGAGAACTTATGTATTTCTAAAGAACTGGTCGCACATACGGGTTAACATTGACTCAATGTGAAGATACTTGGGGATCCACCCCCACATAATTCTGATAAGACCAAGCAAAAACATCAATATTATTTTGCAACAAAGAAATTACATCATTTTCAAATTCTGCCGCCATCTTTTAACCAATCACAACTGTCTTGTATGAAATATCGGGATACAAATACACTGTTTTATAATAAGAGGTTCTATCTTCATATCATTCTACTTATATTTCATAGAAGATACCATATCACTTGAGTCAAGACCTTCTTCTGGTAAGAATTCCTCCATACAAACAAACTTATTCACACTCGAGCCTTCCATATTGTTACGGCACATGATATTATAGCAAGAACGAGTCAACTCCTGATTTTGTTTCATTTTTCTGATACACGAAGGATAGGAAATATGATCATTAAATGGCGTTGAGAGACAATCGACCCGATTAAATTCAAAGCACTCCTCCCAGAATAGCATTATAAGGAGGATAGGAAAATCCACCACCACAAGTTCCACCATTAAAGTCTTTCATGTTTCATGATCTCCCAATGTGACTATGAGAAAAATAGAACCTTATGGAGCAACAAAACTGTTGTTAAACCCGATTAACTTAGTCTGAACCGACTGAAGCTTAGTAGTTACTTGAGAAGACATCTGCTCAAAAGCGGCAAGGGTCAAGATATTTGTCGTTGCTCCAATGTCCACTAAAACTCAGGAAACAGATTGATTCGTATTAACCGGAGAAATAAAAAGAGCATCATCATGCGGTGAGAAAATCCAAAATAAATCCTCAGGTCAAAAAGATATAACCATTCTCTCCAACTAAGATATCTAGACAAAATTGACTTCTATGAAGCTACCCAGTTGATCCAATTGACGGTGCGATCACTTTCGAGCTCGGTTCAAATATCCGACACTCCTTCCTCCAAAAATAGTAAGAAAATTTGGGCCTAGACGACCCCAAACTCTCGAAGCCTCCTCAATGTTCAAAATAGGCTGACCCGAATTCGGGCCAGCTAGAGGAGGGAGAGGTGGTTGCTGATGATTCTCTCGAGCCGGTGGATGCCCTTTTCGCTGATATCCATGCAGGTTCATGAAATGAGGATTCCTATCATGACCGCGATAGTTTGCTCTCCTCATATCTCTGCGGTTCTGCCAACCTCCATTAAAAAATCCTCTTTGGCCACTCGGGGATAATGACCACACTGTCCTCTTTATCCACGACCGCTTGTCTCATGTCGTGGTAAATCGATCTTGCTTCTCTGAGTCGTACTTACTTTTCCATCCTCGGCCTACAGAATTCCTTCCATAGTGCTAATAAGCTCGTCTAGCTGGCCAAGTTCCAATAGTCTCTCAACTTCGAATCGAGCCGATCTCTGATACGAAATCCTTAATAAAAATGGTTGAAAAGTCAACTGAGGTAAAGCTTTCCATTCATTGAATCTGTGGAATCGTGCTTCCATTGTCCACGAAGAGGTTGGTCAATTTCATCGACCCTTGTTGTTTTCTTAGACTTGGGTACTTTTCATCCATTCCATTGTAGGAAAGCTACTAAACATGGAATATACATCATTCAATGCATTTAATGCAAACAAAACATTTCACTTACCGAATTCTCATGTTTTGTAGTATGTCTGTACAAACGATATAGGCCTTTATTTGAAAATGAAATTACTCAGAGCGAAGCACGAAACCCCTTTCTTCGTTTTTCGAATGAGAGAGCAAGTCTCAAAAAAGTGGAAGTCTCCAAATCTTCTGGTGTGGTATTCATTATATCATTTCTCGACAATCATTAGTAGCATTCCCGAAACTCTGATGAAAACTACATAATATCTGTGAGTCGTGAGTCTTCGGTGTCGGTGGCTACAATGGAGGGGATATCTAAGAGATCTTTATTATTTAACTGAAGAATAACTCAATCACACCAAATATCTGTTCATCAGTGAACTCCGGAAAAGTCTGTTCATAACACGATTCGCAGCAATGTTATGTGATCTATAAGTAGTACGAATATGCATGTCTCTATGATCATGTAATCATTCATATTTTCGAATATATTGTGTACACCTTTGAGAAAGCTCTTCCGTATTATCTGGTGGATCCCTGTTCAAAGATTTGCATAGTACTCCGACTTTCTCCTTGACAGTATAGAGGAATTTTTCTGCATTCTGCCTTGAAAGGGGTTACAAAACCCAACAATCTCGCCGAAGTATGGCAATGCGGTCAAGGACTTGATAGACTTCATCGGTGCATTAAAGGGAGCAAAGGCCAATAGAATTGATCCTTGAAATCCTTATAATAAATAATAGAAAACCTTGGTAGTGTGTTGCACAACCAGAGTGCAAAATCAATGGAAGAAGCAGCAAAAATGAAACACATAGAAGCATCACTAAAATTTGTCAAACTCACATGAATTCGCAGGTTCAAAGTGTAAGAATGGTAGTCGGTTGATTCCCGATATTGTGGAAGATCCTTAGACATCTCAATGCATTCGGACCTAGTAGCATTAATAATTGCTATAAAAAATGGTGATTAGGCACTCGAAGCATTGCACGGATTTTGTAGAGTCTCCATCGATGACAATGGTCTTACTCTTCCTTTGAAGGGCTCAATTTCCCCCTCTTGTCCAGTAAAATCACCTTCATCGGCAGAAGTATGATGAGTATCGTGGGTGTGCTCGCATTATACTTGTCGTCAATCATGACCAAGGCCCGAACTGACCTCCATCTGATTCATCCGAGATTCATTCTGCTCAATCTTATTGTTCATATCCTGAATCTTCGATTCGATCAAGTTCCCAATCTTATGAAAAGTGAAAGTTTGCTCTTCCCTGATGTAAGAGATGGTTATCGGGTGCTTCGGATCGAGTTTACTTCCTCTTAAAGCGACTTCGTCACCAAACAGGTCCAATACGACATAACTTCTTTGAGACCTCTTTCGGGTCTCTACAACCTCTTACTAAGCGAGCATAGTGCGCCTTTCCTACTGCAAATCTTCCTCTTCGCGATCATAATCTATAGATAGTGAACATATAGGTGGTGGGAGATGAACACTCATTCGGGCTCCGATTCGGACTGCTCTTCGAAACTCAAAACGCCTTGATATACACTGATGAGGTGAATAGATAATAGGTGCTCTCCCAAATGAATTCCCGCATCGAGGGGGCTAACTTGTTGTCTCCACTACCGAGGCCCCTTATGGTGGCACTGGTTGAGTCCCCT
>RWGZ01001598.1:0-53530 GCA_009725065.1 Utricularia reniformis
GACATTGTGAGTGAGCATTAGCAATAGCAATATATACTGCATTTCTTTCCACGGCAGATTCCTGTATGCGTTGTTGGTATTGTAAACGCATACAGTTTTTGCCCTCCAATTCTGTTCCTGGTAGAATTAGGTTAGTGACAGCTCTGAACTTCAACTTTAAGGTGCTGATGAAAGCCATTTTTCCCGACACAGAATTGATAGATATGAAGAAATTATTGTCCTCAAAACATAAAATATGTTGCACGTTACAGAGAGTGCACATCAAGGCAACATCAATATAGCATTCTTGAAAACATCCCAAAATTATTAACAATGTCAACTGGAATGATGGAGCTAGAAGTGGATCAGTCAATCTCCATATTGGTTTAATTACCTTTCAGAAGGTCATAAAATTGCATTGGTTTCTTTTTAGTTGAGCAAATATCCTGACATAACATAAAATCCCCAATTACGCATACTATTACTCTGCTCCACAGAACGAAGGGCTTAGCATCGAGTTTATATTACTATACCTCAACCACAGCAGCCAGACGTAAAATTGTGGCTTCACACCACGGCCTGCCAATCATCTGGAGGCCGATAGGAAGCCCTTGCTTATCATACCCAACCTGAATATCACGTTTCAAAGAAAATAAACTCCTAAACTGGAGAGATGAAAAGATATTTACATTGCCAAAAATATTGCACGGAAAATTTTAGCTCTTGATAACAATATTCTTCATTTAGAATCTCATAGTGAAGATGGTGACTCTAAAAGGAACGAAGTTTGGTAGACTACACCAGTTTTAGTTGAATTATCATTCATAATTGATTGTCAAACTAGAAAGAAAAGGTGGTATAACCAGATTACTTACTGGGACAGAAATTGCAGGAAAACCAAGCAGATTTGCTGTTACTACGAATCTCATAATATTCCCTGAGAAGGCAAAATGCTTTAAAAGATTAATCTTACAACCATACAAGTCAGTATCTATGGGTTCTTTTATGTTCTGTTATATACACGCCTGTCATCTTTTTCACAATGTAAATTGAAACATATGAAATCATTTCAAAAGAATGATGGGATTCGTCTCTCAAGAACTAACCTGACACTTGCAGATTCGTCTCTCCAGAACTAAGTGCAGATGGAGGTATAAGAGGTGCTGTCATCCTGGTGACATAAGACAAAATAATATTAACATATCTTTAACTCATAAACACTGCAGCTTCACTAAAATCAACGTAATAACTGTTCATGACAACCAGAAACTAACTATGTTGAATATTAGCAATGCATGCTCACATGAATTGAAACAGGACAACTTATTATCATACCCAGTGGTTGGGGTGACGATCACATCCACCTTTTTAAATATCTCTGTGTGATAGTACATAAGCCTCCTCCTACAGTTAATGGATGAGATGAAAACGTTTACATTTCAAAAAGCTATGGAGTTTGTTTGCATTTTCTGTATCAGAGGAAGAGGAGAATTATTTGTATGTATAAGCAAGACCATAGCATTATAACTTGTACTGATTTAGATGATATAAACTGCTCCTGGGCATTAATCTCTGGCTACTTATTCAAATAATCAGTTGAAGATACAGTGAACCATATTTCTGTTAACCTGAGTTTCTGAGCAGCGACATAGTCCCCAGCTGAGAATGACCTGAAAAGTGCTAAGTTTGTTCGGGTATCAAGAGTGAGCTTCACCGTTTTCCTACACCGAGAAAGATTCGTGCTTAGCTATTTCAACTTCAGTATATAAGAGAAAACTATCATATATAAGTTTTTCCAGGTAACGCAAGTTACCCATCTTCATAATCAGGATTCAATCCACAAGCAGATTCAGAACCAATTGAAACAATATGAGCAGTACGCAACTCGACAAGCTCTGGTATAACAATCTCCACAGTCTTGCAAAAAAAATAAGGAATCAAATTGTGGGCAAAAACCAAATTTCTTGTCTTCCATATATGCTATCCTGGCGAAGGCTACAAGAGTATGCTATTTAATTAAATATGCATACCTCACATCCATGTATTTCAGCCAAACGATTGAGAACATCCTCACACTTATCAGATACATCAGAATCAAATACATCATTAAACCACTGCACGACAGATATGCTTCTGGTTAATTCATTTTCAAGCACATATGAATTTGATTAGTTACCTCTGTATACTTTCCCAATTTTAATAAACCCACAGCACCTGAACTCTCATTATAATTTAAGATAGGCAAGCAAGGTGGAGTCTGCAAATAGAAAAAGATTAGTACAACGGTTATATGTCATTCATTCTGCCGATAAAAGAGGAAAATGTACAAATGGGCAAAAATGAAACTTAAAATCAAAATTGAGAAACCATGTTTCAGGACATTACAGGTTTCATGACAATTCTTTCAGCAGCCGATGACCCCAATACTGCTGCGTACCTGATATTGAAGCTAAATTAGTTGAAACCAGGTATTATGCTAAAAAGGGCATGCCCGTTAAAAAAAGCTAAAAAGGGCATGACAACAAGTAAGTTTAAGATGAACTCGAAAAATGTATAACATTCTCATATTTTTTCCAAAGAGAGTTTGTAAAAAATTTAGAGGAGTGAAAGTACATGACCAGCAACATGATAACTTACACAAGTATTGAGTCCTCAACAGATGATGTGATGGGTCCAATAATCTCAACAGTTCCAGAATCACACAATGAGCTGCCACACAGAAATATAGACATTTCAGATCCTAACAATTAAAGAAGTTTGATTAAAAACAGTGCCCACCAAAATTCAGGTTAAAATTGGTAATAAGCTTACCCTTTCATACTAGTTCTTCCATACGTTGATTTCAGTCCAACTACTCCACAAAGAGATGATGGAATTCGAACTGAACCTGCATTCCAAGTTAAAGTTACTAAAATTTTAGTTTTTAAAGGATTCAAGAAAAGAAATATCATAAATGTGATGAAACATATCCACAACCTCCCCCATCTGTTCCTAGTGCAGCAACACATAAACCAGAAGCAACAATTGCTGCTGGACCCGATGATGATCCACCAGTATATCTCTCAGGTGAATGTGGATTTCTTGTCGTTCTGCAGGATTTGAAATTATTAGTGAAAAGAAAAAAAATCGATATATAATATATATAGATAAATTTTCTTCCCCTTTCAGTTAAAGAGTACAAATCAAGTATTCAATTGGTAAAAGAAGACGCACCCATAATTTGGATTATTTCCAGTTACACCCAAACCATATTCATGCATATTTGCCTTTCCAACCAAGATTACACCACAGCGGCGTAACCTTGCAACGCATGCTGCATCCTCTTTGACCGGACGATCCTCATGTAAAAAGGTAGATCCACCTACTTGTCATGGAGCATTAGAAACTATATTTCTCCAAATCCAATCAAATGATCCATATAGGAGATAAAAGGAAACCTTTTGATGGATGAGGAAAACAGTCAATATCATCCTTAATCGCCATAAATATCCCATCAAGGACTGATAGTGGGTTACCTGTAGAATATAAACATAAGGAATTATGTCATTCCATAACTTGGACCTCAGCAATTGCATATATAATAAATGAAACTATTCTAGTCAATATAAGTATACCTTCTTCAAACCTTTTTGTAGAAGCTGCAGCTTGATCTTTTATAAGTTCTGGATCGTAAGAAATCAATAGTGGGGCAGTAGGATTCTTATTCTTGAACTCATGTATAACCGAAATGAATCGCTCTGCAAGCTAGAAAAAAGCCTATAGCCTCAGTTAATCGCAAGAGAATACAAGTACAGATTCCAACTCATCAACTCACAATCGATGGCGTTATGAGCTTCGATCTGTAGGCATGTGCATAATCCCGAATCTTCCAATATAAGAAATTAGAAGAATGAGAATCCCAACTCTTAGAAGGATCATAGTCCGGAAGGCACTTCAAGGCAGATTCAACTCGCTCTTCTGGTCTTATGTCCTCTTCCAATTGAAGAACATCAGTTTCTGGCTCTAAATTGACATGTTCGAACAGCTTAACTTATGTTTATCACCAAACACCCAATAAAGTAAAACAATTAATAAAATGGAAATCATAAAATAGACCTTGAGGAGGAAATTCAGGTTTGAACATTGGGGGCTCCGGGATCACAGTGTTCTTTAATATCTATAGACAGAAAGTAAGACAATAAAGTTTTTGATGCCATGGAAAAATTTGGAACAGGTCTAACTGCATGATCTGTTTAAAAACTGATATTCCAAAAAGAAAATGAGAAGAAGCATTGACCTCGATCATTTTGTTTTCTTTTTTCAGATGCGAGATGATTAAGGATCCAATGATCGGGGCTTCAATCAACTTCACAAAGAGCTTGAACCAAAATCCAGTCAAATGAGGCGCTGCAATCACAAAGGCTCTCAAAAAGAACAATATTTTTTTAAGAAACGAGAAATGAAATGCGATCAAATGCCGGTCAGACCTTCGACTGGCTCTCTCTGGTACGCCACAGTAGTGAAGTCAACTTTATCTGCCGGCAGTAGCACCTTCTTCTTCCCCATCTCCGATAAAAAATCTCTACAATCTACCAAATAAAAACAATCAGCGAACGTAACTCACAGAATCCATATCACCATCCAAAACGGCTTAATTTTAAGCCCGGGATCACGCATAAAAACACCCACATTCCCAAATTAGCAAGGTCAGCGGCCGATGATGGAATTGCGCTAAATTAGAGAAGGTAGCAGTAGAACTATGAACAGAACACTGCGTAGTTGCGTATTATCAACCGATTCTGCAATCACTTATGACATGACAACGACCAAACCCACAGATTTTGATGAAATAAACGAAGAAAATTCGGTGAAGTCAAAGCATATAGAAAGCTACCCAAATCCAGTAAATTGTCAACCCCTATTATTCACCGTGCGTGCGTGGGCAATTTTTTCAAGACACTCAAGTCTCAATATTGAAGTATCCCAACGGAAAAAAATACCAGATTTCGGGAAGTTTTGATGCCGGATGGTGTGCAAGTTGCAAACGAGGCATGTTATTTTGTTAGGTGAGGTTGATTCTCAATTTTATCCATTATTATAATATAGGAAAAATTTCAGATACCTCAATTTTGTATAAACATCAATTTTGATATTTCATTTTTAAAAAACTTAATTTATATCATTCAATTTTTAAATTTTATCGATTTTTATCATTATTGACTAAAATATCCCTAATCATTACAAATAATTTCTTTTATTAACTATGTTTAACACATTTTCACCTATGGGTTATTTCAAATAATCAATTTCAACTTTTCACCAATTTTACTCTTTTGACGCCGCCAAACTCTATTCTTGTTTAGGGTTCACATTTTAGAATTCAATTTAAAGAAAACATGTATGGATTTGTGATAATACACTCTTGTTGGGTAATTGTAAGTCATGGTGGGTATATGATAATGAGTGAGTAGTGGAGATATACTGGTAAATGGATGCGTTTTGTTTTAGTAGAGACCGGATTTGAGTTGAATATGGATCTTTTGTTCAAATGCACCAAAGCTGTCGGTTACGGTGACCAAAATAGTACTAGATATTGGATTCAAGTCATTGTAGAGGAAATGAGAAATATGTAGGCTCAAGAAAGAAAATGATTGTGTTGATGTAGACAGACTAGTAGATTGTGATAATGTCTTACTTTTATTTTTGGAAAGCTACAACTCGTCGGAGGAAATGTTGTTCTAAATAACATTATTGATTTCATAGATAATAATGAACAATATATGGATCTAGAGATTGAACCTTCTCGTTTGTTATTTGAATCTCAACAATTAGAATCTCAAACATAATCAAGCTTATGTATTTATAAATGAAAGAAAATTCTAATTTCATTAGTTTATAAATCAATGATTATTGTATAAAACTAATGAAATGTGAACAAAATAACTAATGGTGATTGATTATTTGAAAAATATGAAAAAATGTTAATCATGGTTAATAAAAGAAGTTATATGTAATGACTATGAGTATTTTAGGCAATAATGATAAAATTGATAAAATTTAAAAATTGAATGATATAAATTGAGTTTTTTGAAAATGAGTTATCAAAATTGATTTTTATATAAACTTGAGATAACTAAACTGAAATTTTTCCTTATAATATATGTATTATATTTTAAAATTATTTTTTATTTTATAATTTTACTATTAATTATTATTTTTAATATATATTTAATTTAAATAGTTATTCATAATTCATGGTTGTTGAGAACCCTTAAACCGGGTACCAAAGATGTGCTCTTATTGAGAACCATTAAATCGGGATAAATGATGAGTTCTAAACCAAGATGAATATGGTCAGGCTCAAGCAAAGATTCGACAGCTGAAATTACCAAGTATAGGATCGGGCCCGGCAGACAGCTTAGGGTTCGACAGACTACTTCGGTCCCGGAGAACACCTTAGGGCCAAGCAGACAGCTTTGGTCCCAACAGACAGCTTAGGGCCAAACAGACAGCTTAGGTCCCAAAAGACAGGATAGGTCCCGTCAGACAACTTAGGGCCAAACAGATAGCTTCGGTCCGACGAACAGCTTAGGGTCAAGCAGACAGCTTAGGTCCCAAAAGACAGGATCGGTCCCGGCAGACTGCTTAGGTCCCGGAAGACAGCTTTGGTCCCGGAAGACAGCTTAGGGCCAAGCAGACAGCTTCGGTCCCGGAAGACAGCTTAGGACCAAACAGATAGCTTCGGTTCCACCAGACAGCTTAGGGCCCGACAGACTGCTTAGGTCCCGGAAGACAACTTAGGGCCAAACAGATAGCTTTGGTCCCAGCAGACAGCTTAGGGCCCGGTAGACTATATGTTGACCCATCAGCATGCGTTCCACGCCTCGGGCTCAACCACGTTTTCCAGCATGTGAAAACAACCTCCAACAACCTTGTGAGAGGTGGTTACAGGGCGTGGATTACACGCATCTCCCCCTCTATAAATACAGAGCAAAAAGATAAGCTCAAGAGGACCTTTTGGAGGGCAATTTCGACGAACTCTAGCCGCTTTAATTTCATTTTCGCTGCTCTTATTCCTTTTGTACATTTTATTGGTTTATTAATGAATTTGCCGTAGAGGTTCTCCTCTCGGCAACGTGGTTTTTTTCCCCTTTCTTAAGGTTTTTTTCCACGCTAAAATTGCATGTGTTCTTTCCATTTATATATTTCAAGTTGACTCCACAAACAACAAATAAAACCGGTTTTCAGAATCCGGTGATTGTTGGTACCCCCTAAAAAGGAACCACAACAATGGTTTTAAAAACCGGTTCGAACAGGCCGATCCAACCGGGAATTGTCACACTACCGGTCCTATTCGAATTGATTCACAGTGTATTTTAAAAACCGGTTTTATTATGTTAAAAACCCGACCGAACCGATTTTTTGGCAAAAAAACCGGTTACAAAACTAATTTATTTTTTAAAGTAGATTAAAGATGAGTTTTGTGTGTACCAAAGATATCAATTTTGATTCCTCTAATTGCTTGTTATTGTGTATGCTCATTATGCTCGTTCATTTCTTTGTTTATTAACAATTTTTGTTTTGAATCTAGAATCATTATTTGAGAGAATATAATTTATATTAGTATTGTGATGTCTTCAATATCTATTTTTTCTACTAATATATTTACAGTGTCATTGTAATAGTATGTATAGAGTTAGGAGTTAGACGAACCGTATGAGAGGGAATTATGAAGATCGGTTTGATCATTGAAATTTTGATACATAAAACTCTAATTCTTTAATTGCAAAAATAAATGTAAACTTTTGTTTATATTTAACTTTTTTTTATATTATATAATTACACATTTTAAAAATTTATTTAGAGTTTTTGTAAATAAAATATATTTTGAAATATATATATATATATTTTAACATGATTTTTAATTTTTCGATCAAACCGGTTCAAATCGATCCGACCGATAGAAGGTATTTCCGATCCACCGATTCGACCGGTTTTTAAAACCATGATTCATNGGGGCTAGGGAAAAAGTAAAACCGTGAGAACTAGGTGGGTGTCATTAGGGTCAGCCTAGTCCAAAGCGGACAATATCGTGCAAGCGGAAAGGCGGGTCGTTACATGTATGCTCATTATGCTCGTTCATTTCTTTGTTTATTAACAATTTTTGTTTTGAATCTAGAATCATTATTTGAGAGAATATAATTTAGATTAGTATTGTGATGTCTTCAATATCTATTTTTTCTACTAATATATTTACAGTGTCATTGTAATAGTATGTATAGAGTTATGAGTTAGATGAACCGTATGAGAGGGAATTATGAAGATCGGTTTGATCATTGAAATTTTGATACATAAAACTCTAGTTCTTTAATTGCAAAAATAAATGTAAACTTTTGTTTATATTTAACTTTTTTTATATTATCTAATTACACATTTTAAAAATTTATTTAGAGTTTTTGTAAAGAAAATATATTTTGAAATATATATATATATATTTTAACATGATTTTTAATTTTTCGATCAAACCGGTTCAAATCGATCCGACCGATAGAAGGTATTTCCGATCCACCGATTCGACCGGTTTTTAAAACCATGAATCATATGATTATTTCATATATTTATAGCATATGATTTATTATTGATTTTCCGTCATACATATTGATATTTTCGTTCATGTTTTATTAAATTTTTATTTTAAAATTCTACGTATCATTGACGTGTCCTAATGGACATTTCAAGATGACATTTTTTATCGTCTTTAAGTGTCCAATAGCCTAGTTGTTAATTGAAATTCAGTATCGGTACATTGATGATGAATTATATAAATAATATTGATATCAAGATGAATAATCTTTAGTACGAACCTAAGAAAATGATCACTTCTAAAGATTCTTCTCCTTCTTACAAATTTGCATGCCAAAATCATTAAGTATCTTTAAGATGTAATTCTTTTGGATAATCCAATAATTCTTTAATCATGGACTAGATATCTAATACAAATGATGTTTAACCAAGATCTTTCATCTCAAAATGAGAAAAAAGTAAATTTGTGGCTTCATGAATAAGCTTTACATTATTACAAACAAAAAAATATTATCCATGTATCATACAAAAAAGATAAATCAACTTCTACTGAACTTACGGTATTCATAATCTTCCACTATGTTCACTTCAAAACCGAATAAAACAACTGAATGGTGACATTTCAAATACCACTAACATGATGCTTGCTTAAGCCCATAAATAGATTTCTTAAGTTTACATACCATCTTATCATTAATATCTTACGATAATCATTTCGGCTGTTTCATATAAATAACTTTCTCAATGTCTCTATTTAGAAACATTTATAAATCTATTTGATGAAACTCAAGATAAAAATATGCACTAAGTGCTATAATTATTCTAAAAAAATCATTACATGATATCGGTGAGAAAGTTTCATGATAATCAATACATTCATCCTAAGTAATTTCTTTTACAACAAGACGAGTCTTATACATTTCTATATTCTCATGTGAATTCGTTTTGGTTTTAAAAACACCTATGTATTTCACACTTTTAGATAATGTAACAAGGTTTCAAACATCATTGTCATTTATAGATTGGATTCCCTCAGCCATATCAATGATCTACGTATGAGAATTTGAACACCAATAATCTTAGTTAAGTGATCAGATCATTCACCACTGGACTTGTCTCATTTCATTCAGAAATACAATTACAACTCGACATTGTATATTGAGAAAGAATAACACACTCGTTTAGGTAAAATTCAAAGGGTTCATAAGTTGTTCACTTGATCCATCATACCAATCGTAGTGTTCACCTTAATAGTCTTACTAAGTTGATTTTCAACTTGAAGTTTAAAAGACTTGAATTGAACACATTTAAAACTTTGATTTCTCATATAACAAATACATGTAACCATATCGAAAATAATTATAAATGAACGTAACAAATTATCTTTGGTCATTCCAATCAACTGTATTGAATGAATCACAAATATAAGTATGAATAAGATCCAATACGTTATGTAAGACTCCGGATTCTTAGACATGTAATAAATAACATTTGAGACACATAAGAACATTAAAATTGGACATATATGTGACATCTTTATATGATTCAAGTTAGTCAACATAATCAATATATTTTTTTATTCATAAAATGATGTCAAGTTGTGATTGGAGGCATAATATGCCATTGTACACATATACCAAGTGGGTTTTGACTACTCAAAGGATAATTATGATGATAAGAGTCATTTGATGAAGAAATCAGCAAGAAAATGCAGCAAGAATAAACACTTTTAAGCAGCCAAAAACCAAGATGAATTTTGATGAGTAAGTTTGATAAAATTGTGTTCTATGTTGGTTAGAAGTGTATTTTGGTACTAAGGATGGTTTTATAGCAGGTTTAGCTCAGTTTTGAAGGTTATAAACGAGATAAATCAGTAAGAAAACGAAGGTGAGTTGGATGAATGAGAGAATCATGTATGTTAGATTTCATTTGCTTTCATGTTACTGTTATATGTTACAAATTTTGCTGTTAATACTATGGATATCGTATGATTATTAATTTTACATGTATGAAAACCTCTGTGTGTCTAGTTTCAGAGGAATTATAGTTTTTATGAATACCAAAATCAGATCAACAAGTTATTTTACGTTTTACAGAAGCAATACAGTTTTATCCTTGTAGTCAGTGCATCATGTTGTTGGTCTATTTTCTCATCTTTAGAGAGCTTATTTGAAAATTATTTCTTTTATACAGTTTTAGAACAGTTCATTATCTTTCAAATGATATTTTTACGTGATTTTTAGATGCCATTTGAGTTCTAAAAACGTATGAATTTACAGTGTCGATAGGTTGTTGTGCAGTTTTTCAAAATGATTTCAGCATATATATATGATTGTGTGATGTTATGTGAAAATTCGAGAGTTTGTGGACACACAACTCTGACAACATGTCACGAGCATGGTTTCAATCATGTTATGATCTAGATCATCAATTTCAATTATGTGATCACATCAGATCAGTTTATGTTAAAGAGTGAGGTATGGATGAAAGTCGGAAATGTTTGATGGACTGGTTGCGTTTTATGTCCGTTATGATACTAGGCGATTCATAACTTATATTCCTTGATTTTTGGTGATACCTAAGCCAAGGATTAAGGTAGGAGCCAGGACTGTTATGCTGGTAAATTGAACATGATAAGAACAACAATCTGCAGATTATGTGCTTATGATTATGATTATGTTCCTGTGGTATGTTTTAATGTTTATGTGATGATACATATTGCATTATTATACTGTTTTTTTATCATCACTCTTAGGACCACTCAATGAACTAGTATATACAGGTAGCGAAGACGAGCAGTAGAATAGACACTGGCAAGATCGCATCAGGAGGAGATTTTGTAGTTATTTTGTAAGAACTTTAGTTCATTTATATGTTGTAAATAAACTAGTCAATTAGTATATGATTATATAAATTAGTTTCCGCTGTGTATGATAGAATAATTAGTATTATCGACGAGTTTTATGTAGAACATTGTGTTCTAATTTTTAGGGCACAACATCATGCCTTCGTATTAGGTATATTATATGTAATAAATTAAGAGAATAAATTGGATTAAACGTAGTAGGGCATGACACGCTATGTGATTTCTCAGTCCCTTTTCATCTATGATGTGTAGTTTTGTCCTTAATTTGCTCAATTCAAATATATGAATACTCAAATTTATCTAATAATTCAAAAATACCCATAGACATAAGAATGTGAATTTTCTAAAAAGTCATGCTTTCATACCGATCTGTACGTCGAAAACCTGATGGCATTGATATTTGAACCGATACTGCCCGATACCAAACCCATGTTTTTCGTGTATACACAGAAAAATAAAATTTCTTTTTTAAAAAAGTAGAAAAATTTGGTACAAGCCATACCGGTCCGGATAGATATGAAAACATTGCTAGAAAGAAATATGATACAAACACATGTATCACAATCAATAATTATTCTTGATTGACAATTTCCATTGGACATCCTTAGACCATGTGACATTTGACTCATTGTAAGTATTGATAATATCAAGAATATATACAGCATCATGTTATTCTAATATATTGGTTCCATTAAATTTTGAATTGAACAAAAACTTGAACACAGTTTCCAAATACAAATAATAGCATTTATTGTCTAAATAGCTTAAATAACACAACCTGAGAATGGGCAGTTTCAACCCCAGCTTGGTACCATTTTTCCCTGAATATTTTATCAGATTAAGTGTCCACGCGAAATTTCGTTTCGTCATCCATTACCTCGTTTGAATCATCCTCAAATGCATCAGGAAGTTCAGCATTGACCGTATCGACGGCAACAACAACCTCAAAATCATACATATTTTCATCGCTATGAGCAGTCTCGCCCGCCTCTGACTCATAAGACTCTTCTGCTTCTTCAACCCCAAGAAGATCTTCACCATCATCATCTTCATCAATGGTACTCTGATGGCGAGCAAGTATCAAATCCTTCTTGATGTCACACAACATTCTAAATAGCCCGTGATACTATCATAAAAGTTCTTGAAAACTTGCATCAAACTTGATTAACAAGTATCCTGAAATACAATGCCATGATCAAGGCATAAAAACATAGTCAAGAATTGAAACGATTCCACCCTCTAATAAAAAAAATAGCCACAATAATATCTTACAATCTCAATAATCGAACAACGATGAAGTATGCGGTAGTAAAGAAAGCATAGTGTCAACAAGTACATTCATAAAGCTCATGTTAATCTTCACCAGCACATTCCAGAATATCTAACGAGCCTAAAGCCTTTTTACAACAAATTACAAGTTCCATACCAGCTTCAACAGATTCCATGGTTTAAGAAAGATTTGAAGCAGCAGCTGGGTGAGCAAGTGCGTCAATACATGTTGGATTCAAGACGTAAGACGATGATAAATAAAAAAAATGGATACAATGACTACTGTTATGAGGAGAATTGCAGAGAAAATGAATATGATGAGTTATCCTATTCTCTAACAGTAACCGTTCTATTCATTATTCTTTATTTATCATCGATTCTATGTCTCGAATCCAACAAGTAGTATTGGAGCATTTGTTAAGTGTGAAGCTCAGTATTGTTATCAATCGGTCACACTTGGATGATGAATGACAATGTGGTTGACTATGACACACATGGAAGACAATCGGTATTGGTACCGATCGGTCGAGGATCGAGGTATACAATACCGAAGGTGACAAAGGGACCGGTCGGAAGATATAAGATGAAGGCAATCGGTCGATGAGCGAATTGAGATATGGTGGAACTCATTGGTCTAAGATGCCGTCAGTTATGGAATGAGATATTCAAGGAAATAAGATCATAAAAAATCAGTATATATAGATGCATGTATATGACTTGATTATGGAAAATGGAGATATGATCAAATATTAGAAATATTTGTTAGTTTTATTAAATATCTCAACCACCTCATCTATATAAGGAGACCTTAGAATTCATTGTTATTATCTCTTTTGTATTCTCCACAAGTGATAGTGAATTTGGCCGTTCCGTCATTCACGTGGTTTTTATCCATCCCGGGTTTCCACAATTAAATTTCTTATGTCATTGTTTTCTCTTGATTTATTCAAAGATTCTACTTAATCTATCGAGGTTGTTCGAACATGTGTTTAATCCCCAACAACATTACAATTTTTCACCCTGAAAAAAAACAGATACAGTGGGACGGCTAAACTACTCAACAAAATCTATAAACATGCTTCTGGATGCAACTTCTTCTGGAACTCTCTGAAATTTAATAGAGAAGATTATTCAATCCAGACTTCTCATATGCAAGTGTATTTAGAAGCTCGAAAGCTTTGGGAGGTCGTTGAAGAAGACACATAACTCGTACTTCAGGATGCACCGTCCTTAGCTCAAATCATTAGACATGAAGAATTGATGGCTTGAATAGGATAAACAATAGTCGTTATTTTCTCTAGTCTTGACATAACTATATTACCCAGAGTTCTTCGCTAAACAACAACAAAAAGGGATAAACTAAAGCTTGAATTCAAAGGAGATGATCTCACAAAACAGCTGAAAATTACAAAACGGGAACATGAGTTTGAACATCTTAAAATTTCATCCTTTGAAAGTATCAAACATTATGTCGATCAAATTTCTAAAGTTGTAAATCAATCAATATTTTCATACCGGTCTGGAATTTTGTACCGATCCTGATCGTCATGACCAACATGGCCAGTATACTACCCGGTTAAAAAATTATTTAAAAAATTTAAAATATTTTTTTTTCCAGAACGACCCGGATACCCGGTACTGGTCGAAATATCGGTGTAGCCCGATTTTTGGCGTATCGACTGGTATAAAAACATGGAAATCAACTGAATATGAGTTCTCTATTGCCAAAAAGCTCTCATCCACATTGTTTTGCATCGATTTTAACCAAATGTAAGTGTATCGGAAAACTAACATTATAAAAATATTTTTGTGGAAGTATGTAGTTCATTACATACTGACCTACAAGCTATGTAGGTCAGTATGAAGAACACTGAGTCTATATGAGCATTTGCATAAATGAATCCATGGGAAATTTTCAAAATTGGAGGATGTGCGTCGATTATTTTCCAGGATGAGCTATAATCCAAATGTCATAACAAAGAATTTGCAATGGCCTAAGTAAGTGGAGAAACTAGTTTTGAAAGTATCACTATCATACATCCTAACTTGAAAAAACTAGAACATAAGTCTAACTTATAAAAAAGCGAGCACAATGCAATTCATAGAGTAGGAACTCATCAACTAAATCTATCGAGAATGGTGCTTTAAAGAGATATCGTTAAGACATCGATAATCGACGCACATCCTCCAACATTAGTATTGACATTCAAAAAAATTGTTTCTTCAAATACTCCATTCATATATGTCTTCGGAAGATTCCTCGATCGGTCAACAACTCTATCCTATATCGGTATATTCACTTGTATGCTTTGGTATTGTGTTAAATGTACCAATCGACCATTGTCTATCGCTTCCATTACGTTTAGCCACTAATCATCCAATCTTAACGATTGACATAAATATTTATTTTCACGATAATTTTAAGAGTAATCGATCCGATCTCCATCCTAAAGAGATAACTCATATGTTAGTCAAATGTATAATAAAATTACAATCTATAGTCTAGCGTTAGTCAAATGTATAATAAAATTACACCCTATAGTCTAGTCTATACATGGTGGCCTTTAATCATCTAAGTTTTTAGGCCATTAAATTAATAATAGGCATTATTCAAAGGAGTTTCTTTCCAACTAATGCATGTCACTAATTTTAAAAAATATGAAAAATTCAAGGGACACAATACAAATACAATATGTCTCACCCCTACTATCACCACCTATGAAATAGTAATTCAACTTCATCTTCTTGTTATCCTTAACCTTTTACTCTTGACACATGAATTTGGACAACCAAAACCATTTGGGCGGTGAGAATGATGACTCTGCAATCGAACAAGTTCGTCTTACTGTTGGGAAAACAGATGATCCAACCTTACCAGTTTCAACTTTTCGAATGTGGTTCATAGGTTTATTCTCATGTTCTCTTCTCTCTATTGCCAATCAATTCTTCTCATATAGAAGTCAACCTCTTATTGTAATGCAAATCACCATCGTTGTGGCCAGTCTTCCTATTGGCCAGTTCATGGCTAAAGTGCTACCTAAAACTAAGTTTCGAATTTCGAGTTTGGGACAAAGGAAGTTTACTCTAAATCCAGGTCCATTCAACAATAAAGAACATGTCTTGATCGCCATATTTGCTAATGCTAGTGCTGCTTTTGGGTTCGGAAATGAATATGCCCTCTAAATCGTTGACATTATTAAGGTCTTTTATCGGAGGAATATTTCATTTTTCGATGATTGGCTTCTTATAGTCATCACCCATGTATTTATTCCTCAAACTTTCGTACCTTTGGGAGAGCTACAAATTTTTATTTACCAAATGAGCTTCAACATGATAATTTTTATAAAGTCATTTCTGAAGATAATAACTATTTTTTATTAAATCACTTACCTTATCATTTTGTTTAATAATGTGTTAATTTTGACATATAATTCTTATACTGGTGAGAAATGTAATTTGCAGGTACTGGACTATGATTGGGCTGGACTTTCAAGAAAGTATGTAGTTGAGCCAGCCCAAATGTGGTGGTCAGCCACTTTGGTCCAAGTTTCCCTTTTGTTATCTGTCTGCTACATAACTTCTTTCAAATCCCAAATTTCCTTGAAATTCATGAATTGATTTTGCAGGGCATTGCACGAAAGGGACGAAAGGCGTCTCTCTGGCACAAAATTCTTCATCATTGTCTTAATTTGTAGCTTTCATGGTACGTAGTACCATGCTATCTCTTTCCTACCGTTACAAGCATCTCATGGCTTTGTTGGATTTTCCCGAAATCAGTCATTGCCCAACAGCTTGGATCTGGCCTTGGCTTGGGCGCTTTCACCTTATTGGACCACCGTGTTAGTATTTTTAGGGAATCTTCTTGTCTTTCCTTTCTTCGCCGTAACAAATGCTTTTTTGGGTTATTTCCCATTATTTTATATTTTTCTCCCTATAGCTTATTGGAAACTATATCTTTACGGCGTCGGCAAGTTCCCAATTTTCTCTAGGGGGCTATTCACGTTCGGTGTGCAGAATTATAATATATCTGTAGTCATGAATGAGAAATTTGATCTGGATATTTCAAAATATGAAGAACAGGGGAAACTGAATGTCAGTATGTTCTTTGTTGTGAGAAATGCCGTTGGTTTTGCTTGCATTGTATCTACTTTAACACATGTGGGACTCTTCCATGGAAGGTACCTTGCTAACTCTAAGAGCTACTTTATTCACGATATATTGGGTACTTGTAAAATTTTGACATACTGCAATGATTTTGGAAAAAAAATCTGCTATACTGTTTCTCATGGATGTTTAGAACTTGTTTTACATTTTTTGTGGTTTGTTCATTGTTGAAGTTTATATTTTTTATGATCCAACAATATAATGCATATTTATATGTACAGGTAAAATAGCGATTCCATATAGTTATGAATTTGAAAAAGGTGATTTTTTTGTCATTGAGTTTTTTACTTCTAATTTTTAGAAGAATAAATGATATAATTTTTTTGATTGGCTAATAAAATTTGGTAACGTAGGGAAATTTATGAAAGATTTCACGCTTCATACATTGAACATGAGGATATCCATACACGGCTTATGCGCAAGTACAAGTCAATACCATCCAGGTGGTTCTATACATTATTCAACTATATTATATGGACAATTGTAGACCAATAGCTGTTGTTTCGTTGAAATTGTATGGCTACGTGAGCATGGCTCAAGCCATATCTTTTCTCAGTGATTTCAAGCTCGGCAACTACATGAAGATCCCTCCAAGATCCATGTTCACAGTACACGTAGAGTAATACATTATTCTCCCACAAGATCTTTAACCCGAGTTGCAATTAATCCAATTTGTAAGGACAATTGTAGCTGCAACTATCAACATGGCAGTTGGTTGGTGGCTATTTACATCTATAAGAAACATCTGTAATACCGATGTTCTTCCACCGGATAGTCCGTGGACATGTCCTTGGGATCAACTATTCTTTGATACATCTGTTATATGGGGTTTACTAGGAACAAAAAGAACCTACGGAATTCTTGGAAACTATAAGTCTTTGAATTGGTTGTTTTTGGGAGACGATATAGGTCCTATCATTGTTTGACTTCTGCACAAGAAGTTTCCAAGGCAAATATGGATTAAGCTGATTAACCTTCCAATTGTTTTATTATCAGCATTTTATATGATTCCAGCCACACCACTAAATTTCAATGCTTGGGTGACCGTTTGAACAATATTCAACTTATTTGTATTTAGATATAGAAAAAATGTGGCAGAATTACAACTACATTCATGCAGCAGGTGTAGATGTTGGGGCGGCATTCATGGCAATCCTTTTGTACTTGTCATTGGGTATTGTAAATGTTGGAATCAGTTGATGGGGTACTGGTGGTGATCATTGCGGGTTATCAACTTGTTCAACCGCTCAAGGTATACAAGTCGATGGTTGCCCTTTGTTTTAATCAACATTGCCTGCATGCTCTTCATATTTGGACATATTATAAGAACTAGTTGGTTTAAGTCTCCCATCTCTATTTTAACTCCAAACTATAATTGGTTTGGTTTGGTTTGTAGTTGAAATACAAAATAATGGAGTCATTCATCCTAGTTAGGGATGGTAAGGGGGCGGTTACACCACTAACCGTTACCCGTCCCGTTTAACATATCACCTAACCGCTACTCGTCCAATCCCGTCATATCCGTTTCGTACCCCGTCCATTACATGCCCCACCAAAATCAATGTTTAACCGTTAAGTTAACGGTTAACCGTTGGTTTATAATTTTTTTATAATTTATTAATCCAAAAAAGCAAAACCATAATAATTAAATATAATTCATTCAAAATATAAATTAATTATTTTAGAATCATAATCTTTAATATTTTTAATGAGACAAATAAAAAATATCAATATTAAATTAAAGAATTTTTACAAATCAAAATTTTTATATGATAAAACTATAGGTTTTTTTGAAATATTAATATATTACAAAAATAAGAAATTAACCCTCTTAAATTTGATAAATACAAGTTTAGCAAACAACATTCATTTCCTTAATGAAAATTATATAATATTCAATTGTTTTTATTTGAAAATATAAAAGTAGAACTAAGATTGTTTTTTTATCTAAAGTACATTAAATATAAACAGGTAATTAATTTTGTATGCGGGTAACCATGCAGGTAGCGATACAGATATATGTAAAACAATTATCCACCTCATTCAAGACGAGTAAATAATTTTACAACCCATTCACCATTTTACTATCCAAACATACCCTAAATGGGATGATTATCCGATGGATAGAGGATGGATAACCTAAATTGCCATCCCTAATCCTAGTAAGTTTCTCAACCTTCAACTTCTTTAAGTAATGAGTCATATTTACTCACTTTTCCCCAATATATTTCAAACTTACCTTTTAATAAATATTTAAAAACGGTATATCTTCGTTTGTTCTTCTCAATCTCAATATAGGGTTATAATAATATTTTAATTAAATGAAAAGTAGTGGCAGCTCTATAAAAAAACTCAAACTTTAAGTGTACTGACAATATTAGATGGAGTAAGCGTTGGCGAACCTAAAAATACTGAGCATGGAGTCAACGCTTTACCTTATTCAACACAAGACACATTAATTTAATTTCTGAAACAGTTTCCGAGAAATAAGTAATAGGAACAATATTCAACAATATACATCTAAGTTATCCGCATTCTAAATGGTATATTCTCTAAATTACTAAATTGTAAATATGGTACATTTTTGTGAAAAAATATGTATTGGTAGTACTCAAATTTTAATTAAATATACATAAAACATCAATCGTTTATCATTAATACTTTAATGAACTCGTAAATTTTTAATATTTTATGCACAATTCTCGAACATCAATGCTAAATTTTATATAATTTTTCAAACTAATCTTATCTACGAACTTTGTAACAGATTTTCAAACAGTTTTCAATTTACGGAAAACCGAATGCTAGAATATCAGAGGTCAAACAAAAACGATATTTACAACTTTAAATTTCATTTTTATAATTTTGTAAATTGAAAAACATACAATTTACACAATTAGTAATATGTTGATGGATTAATTATGTAATTTTCTCTATATATATTCCTATTTCTAGATTATTTAATTATTAAATTATCCCAAGTCAACGCTCCATCAACTGCCGGAAGCCTCAAGACACAGAGATTCACAATTCACATAACCAAGTTTCTATAAAAACCATTGGTTTTCCATATCAGCAGATACTTAGAATTGGCTATGGGAACTCGAGAAATGGAGTTCTCTCTCACCAATCCCAGCGCCGGAGATCTCAGCAACAAATCTCCGGACTTGGACATCGACAAAGACGATGAATCTCCTATTGAAGAAGTCCGTTTAACTGTTCCCAAAACCGACGATTCGAGCATACCTGTTTGGACATTTCGAATGTGGTTCTTAGGCGTACTCTCATGTGGCCTTCTTTCTTTTCTCAATCAGTTCTTCTCTTACAGAACCCAGCCCCTCGTCGTAACTCAGGTAACCGTCCAGATCGCTGTCCTCCCCATCGGCCGCTTCATGGCAGCAGTCCTACCCAAGGCAAAGTTCCCGATTCCCGGGTTTGGTCAAAGAAGATTCAGTTTGAATCCTGGACCATTTAACATGAAGGAGCATGTGTTGATCTCCATTTTCGCTAATGCTGGAAGCGCTTTTGGTAACGGACCGGCCTATGCCGTGGGGATTGTCGATATTGTTAAGGCTTTTTATCAGAGGAACATCTCCTTTCTCGCTGGCTGGCTTCTTATTATCACTACTCAGGTCAGATATAACCTATTTTTTTAAACAAATTCTTGATGGGATGGGTAAAGAGCATATGAAAATATGCAGGTTTTGGGCTATGGATGGGCAGGGCTTTTGAGAAAGTATGTTGTAGAACCAGCTCACATGTGGTGGCCTGGAACCCTCATCCAAGTTTCTCTTTTTCGGTGAGGTTTTTTACCGAGAATGAGAATGATAATTTGGGTTCAGTAAAAATGTTTGGCAACTGAAGTAGTCTTCTAATTAATAATTATGCAGAGCGTTGCACGAGGAAGACGAGAAGCGTTTTTCAAGAGCAAAATTCTTCCTTATCGCATTGATCTGCAGCTTCGCGTGGTACGTGGTTCCAGGGTACCTATTTCCCACGATTACAAGCATATCATGGGTTTGCTGGGCGTTTTCCAATTCAGTGACAGCAAATCAGCTGGGATCCGGAATGACAGGCCTTGGATTCGGCGCTGTAACATTAGATTGGAGCGCCGTTTCCTCGTATTTAGGAAGCCCTCTCGTGACACCCTTCTTCGCGATAATGAACATTTTCGTGGGTTATTTTCTTATCATTTATTTAATTCTCCCTGCGGCGTATTGGAGATTTGATTTGTTTGGTGCTCGCAAATTTCCCATCTTTTCATCGGGTTTGTTCACTTCTCAGGGGCAGAACTACAACATTTCTGCAATTGTGAATAGTAATTTTGAACTTGATATACCTGCATATGAACAGCAGGGGAAGATTAATCTCAGCATGTTCTTTGCCTTGACTTATGGGTTTGGTTTTGCAACCATTGCAGCTACTTTAACACATGTGGGATTTTTCTATGGAAGGTAATTGTTGGAATTTGAATGTGTTAATAGAAAATGGTTCTCGGAGATGCTTAATCTTGGTAGATGATATGTTGTTATCATTTGATCAATCAATATTCTTGAATTTGTATGGCAGTGAGATTTATCAAAATTTCCGTGCTTCTTACAAGAACAAGGACGATATTCATACCAGACTAATGCGCAAATACAAGGATATACCTTCGTGGTGGTTCCATCTGTTGCTAGTATTGACCTTTGCAGCTTCTATGATATTGTGCGTCGTATTGAAGAAACAAGTTCAGCTTCCGTGGTGGGGACTTGTCTTTGCTTGCATCATTGCATTCGTCTTCACACTTCCGATCAGCATCATCACAGCCACTACAAACCAGGTAACTTGGCCATATTAATTATAGGTGATATGTGCGTGTATACACGTTTGAATAAGAAGATATGTGTTTTGGTTGCAGACACCGGGTTTGAATGTGATAACTGAGTATGTCATGGGACTTATATATCCAGGAAGGCCAATTGCCAATGTATGCTTCAAAGTTTATGGCTACATGAGCATGGCTCAAGCAATTTCTTTTCTTAGTGATTTCAAGCTTGGACACTACATGAAAATCCCTCCCAGATCCATGTTCATTGTTCAGGTAGAGTAAATAATATTTTGATAAAAAAATTGGATCTTAACCTTTCAACTTCAGGCTGTGGGAACAGTGATAGCAGGAAGTATCAACATTGCTGTGGCTTGGTGGCTACTGACAACAATAAAAAACATATGCGATGTTGATCTTCTTCCGGCAAACAGTCCATGGACATGTCCTAGTGACAGAGTGTTCTTTGATGCTTCAGTCATATGGGGTTTAGTTGGACCAAGAAGAATATTTGGTAAACTTGGAAATTATCCTTCCTTGAACTGGTTCTTCCTTGGAGGTGCATTAGGTCCTTTGTTTGTATGGCTACTACACAAGACGTTTCCCAAAAAATCATGGATTCCACTAATAAACCTTCCAGTTCTATTAGGAGCAACCGGTGCCATGCCTCCAGCAACCCCCTTGAACTACAATGCATGGATCATCATCGGAACCATCTTCAACTTCTTTGTGTTTAAATACAGGAAAAACTGGTGGCAGAGATACAACTATGTTTTGTCAGCAGCACTTGATGCAGGAGTTGCTTTCATGGCTGTGCTTCTTTATTTTGCTTTGGAAATGGAGAATTTTGGAATTAACTGGTGGGGAACTTCTGGTGATCACTGCAATTTCTCTACTTGTCCTACAGCTAAAGGGATACAGATTGATAGTTGCCCTTTATATTAGGTTTCCCCAAAACACCAAGATTAAATATATCGTATTTTGGTAGTACTTTTTATAAGTACATTTCTCTAATCTGATTATGGTTATTATTATAATATTTATAGATTGAAGAATACAATTTTTAATACGATTTGGGAAACTCTTTTTAAATTTCCCAAAAGTAATTAATCTCCCCAGCCCCAGGTCTTATTTATGTATTCCCCCATTTACTTTATTTCATTCTCTCAAAAAGTCACTATTTTAACTGTCCGTCAAGTTTCAAATGTATTTACGTGGACACGCTCCATCGTTGTTTTCTGTCCGCGGCCGTCAACCGAAACGGCGCTGTCACTTGTCGATTAACCAAAATCTTGAATGTTGGCTTTCGTTGATGGAAAAATTTTACAATATATTTTTGGGTTTGGATAAATCGGAAACCGCTTGGTGAAGATGATTGTAGAAATCATTATTGCGAAGTGATTAAAATTGAGAGACGAGCCACCGAATGGCGATTGATATGCGGTGGTTGAATAAAATATAAGGAGTCACAGCTCCCATACCATCTTAACAGTTTATTTTTCTTATTCTTATGCTTTTTTACTATTCCCATATACCTCATCACTTCAATATAGGTATAATCTCAAGTGGTATGTTCTTTTAAGTTATACTTGTACTGACATTTAACATTTTTACCATAAACTCAAGTGAGAATATCGATGAAATCTATAAGGTTGATAGAGTCAAAAATACATATATGTCATAGTTTTGTCCGATGCGTGACTCAAAATATATTGAGCATAAGTGTCATTTCCTTTATATGTAGACGAATCGCAGCAATGTAGTCACCGAAATGAGAGACACTGAACAAGTTTCATGAGCCAAATGGATTGAGGACAATGAAATCACCTAGAGTCTTCCAAGAGAACCTCAAGAATTGAACATACGCATCCCCTTCCATGATTAGCCATGTTCAAGAGGCGAGTGTTGGAGGTCATGGACCAAAAATCTGAGCACCCGAGCAGCCGCACCGATGAACTACAACATCGATAAACGCAAACTACAATGAAAATGTTCCATTGGTGATTGAGTTAAGCTCTACTTGTGACGATGAAATGCTAGATATACTTTCATCAGTAACATTGTATTAATGTATTCATCTGAAATATTGTATGTGATACGTAGGTTATAAAAAATGTAGTCATTTACCTTAAAACATAACAAAATTAATTAATATGAATACACGATTGATGAAAAATATGGGAAATTAAATATTTCTATTTTTTTAGAAAACTTAATCCATGCATGCAAAAAATCACATAAACAATCAAATAAAAAAGGACGGATGTCATTTGCGGTCCTCATAGTTTATAGGATTTGGTAAATTCGGTTCCATAGTTTTTTATTTTTTGCAAATCTAGACTTCTTAGGTTCATTTTGGTAAAACTAATCTTCAAAATTTATGAAATTTGGCCAAACTAATCTTCATAGTTTAGTGTGTTTGACATAATTGGTCTTCATATATTGAAACTTCGGCTATTGAAGTCCTGATGTTAAGGTTGGAAGACGATTTTGATTCGAATTTGGATTTAACTGTGTTAACAGTCCCCAAAGTTTTAATATGGTGCAATTATAGTCCATACACCAAATTTATGGCGAATTTGGTTTCTAATCGTTAAATATGTTGCAATGTTGGTTCCTATATTTTATAAAAACACACATTTTAGGTACATATTATATTATAAATGGCGAACACCTCTAGAAATGTAAAAAACGATCCTTACATATAATTAAATACTATTTTTAAATTTGTTTTAATATATATATAATATAATTTGATACCGTACGATATACTGTCCATACCGGTTATACCGATACGAATTGGTACGGAATTCCGAGTCAATATGAAAATATTGCGTAGAATGAAACAACATTCTGGTTAAAATGGAGTAGCAGCGTCATTCGGGAAGCCAAACCCTAAATATCATATATCTTAACAATGTTAGAAAGAAAATGGACCACCTTTGCCTAATTTTGAAAATTAGAGTACCACAATTGCCACTGTGTATTGTTTGGGATCCAACTTTGTCGAATTGAATCTTTGGAGAATACTATTGAATTTTGGGGATCAAATTTGTCGGATTTTGAAAATTATAAGTATCAATTTTACCAAAATTAATCAATGAAGATTTGCCCAAAATAAGTAATTATAGAGACTAAAATTGTCAAAATATCTAAAATATGGAATTAAATATGTCATTTTTTCAATAAAAAATCAAATATTTTTGAAATATAATTAATTTTTTCAAAAATATAAATCATGACAAAAATATTTCAAAAATATTTTGAAATTTAAGGTTGTACTAAAAAATAAATAAATTTGTTAACAATAATTTATTATGTTGTTTTAAAAATTATAACACTTGCTTTAGTAATATAAATCTGATCAAAATTATTTATTAAAATATATATATAAGGACACCCTAAACCATAAACTATTAACACCCTAATAATATATAAAAAATATTTCAATTTTTTTTGAAAATGATGTTGAAATTGCAAGCATGTATTGTCATTTTACCCATCACACAGAAATTGATTTGCCAACCTACCCATCAAAGTGTATTAATTACAAAAGATTTTTGCCTTAAATGAATAGATTGACAAAAATTGTTTTTGGCAGTGGGTACTTGTGTAAAATAGCCCGAAATTGCAAGGTATACAAAAATCGGAATTCGGACCTAAGAACGACACCCAAATTAAAAAATGAAGTTGATTTCAAGGATAATTTTTTACCGTAACACTGAATTTGAGTTATTAATTTGATGTCATTGATATTTTTTCTTTTGCACATATAGCACAGATGGACAGATTTAATAGTTTTTTTTAATTTAAAATATTTGTTGTAAATGTATAGGTTATTTGATTTTAAAATTGTAAAATAATTATGTTAAAATTACAAAATAGTTACAATAATATTTTTACATAATTAACTTAGATTGATCTTTGCATTACCGACTCAGTACAATACGACTCGACAAAAATATAGAGTCAAATAATTATCTCGTCTAGAATTATTAAATAAAAGTAAAATATAAAAAATAATTGTTAGAATTTAATGAAAGATTAATAAACTCAAAGTTAAAACTACAAATATTTATCAATTTATTATATAAAAAGATTTAACTTATAAAAAAATAAGTATAGCTCGTCGATTATACAATTTTCTCAAAAGCAACCAATTTCCGGTCCATCATCTAATTCATTAATAATTCATAAGTGGATCAACTACATAATAAAGTCGTGAAAGCACATAAATTAGTTTTCGATGAATAAATAATTGATTAATGAAGAAATCAAAATGACGTCGTTTTGTATCAAGTATCAAGAGTTCGACACGGGTGAATGTGAAAAATTGAAGAGTTGGTGCCGCATAGAATTGACCTATATAATATTTACTCAATTGAACGATTCATTTGAAATTGGGCAACCCATCACATTCGAAAATATTATCCCATAATCAAAAAAATATAAATTCACAATTTGACATACGGAACACATACCGAAATAGAGTTATGATATGAAAATATTTTTTATTCAATATTATAAATTATACACATTTTAAATCTTTTGGATTAATCAATTAGTTACTCGTTTCAAAATATACAACATAACAAGTAATAACCTACTTTATATAATTGAATNGGTTGGTGGCTATTTACATCTATAAGAAACATCTGTAATACCGATGTTCTTCCACCGGATAGTCCGTGGACATGTCCTTGGGATCAACTATTCTTTGATACATTTGTTATATGGGGTTTACTAGGAACAAAAAGAACCTACGGAATTCTTGGAAACTATAAGTCTTTGAATTGGTTGTTTTTGGGAGACGGTTTAGGTCCTATCATTGTTTGACTTCTGCACAAGAAGTTTCCAAGGCAAATATGGATTAAGCTGATTAACCTTCCAATTGTTTTATTATCAGCATTTTATATGATTCCAGCCACACCACTAAATTTCAATGCTTGGGTGACCGTTTGAACAATATTCAACTTATTTGTATTTAGATATAGAAAAAGATGTGGCAGAATTACAACTACATTCATGCAGCAGGTGTAGATGTTGGGGCGGCATTCATGGCAATCCTTTTGTACTTGTCATTGGGTATTGTAAATGTTGGAATCAGTTGGTGGGGTACTGGTGGTGATCATTGGGGGTTATCAACTTGTTCAACCGCTCAAGGTATACAAGTCGATGGTTGCCCTTTGTTTAATCAACATTGTCTGCATGCTCTTCATATTTGGACATATTATAAGAACTAGTTGGTTTAATTCTCCCATCTCTATTTTAACTTCAAACTATAATTGGTTTGGTTTGGTTTGTAGTTGAAATACAAAATAATGGAGTCATTCATCGTAGTTAGGGATGGTAAGGGGGCGGTTACACCACTAACCGCTACCCGTCTCGTTTAACATATCACCTAACCGCTACTCGTCCAATCCCGTCATATCCGTTTCGTACCCCGTCCATTACATGCCCCACCAAAATCAATGTTTAACCGTTAAGTTAACGGTTAACCGTTGGTTTATAATTTTTTTATAATTTATTAATCCAAAAAAGCAAAACCATAATAATTAAATATAATTCATTCAAAATATAAATTAATTATTTTAGAATCATAATCTTTAATATTTTTAATGAGACAAATAAAAAATATCAATATTAAATTAAAGAATTTTTACAAATCAAAATTTTTATATGATAAAACTATAGGTTTTTTTGAAATATTAATATATTACAAAAATAAGAAATTAACCCTCTCAAACTTGATAAATAAAAGTTTAGCAAACAACATTCATATCCTTAATAAAAATTATATAATATTCAATTGTTTTCATTTGAAAATATAAAAGTAGAACTAAGATTGTTTTTTTATCTAAAGTACATTAAATATAAACGGATAATTAATTTTGTATGCGGATAACCATGCAGGTAGCGATACAGATATATGTAAAACAACTATCCACCTCATTCAAGACGAGTAAATAATTTTACAACGCATTCACCATTTTACTATCCAAACATACCCTAAATGGGATGATTATCCGATAGATAGAGGATGGATAACCTAAATTGCCATCCCTAATCCTAGTAAGTTTCTCAACCTTCAACTTCTTTAAGTAATTAGTCATATTTACTCACTTTTCCCCAATATATTTCAAACTTACCTTTTAATAAATATTTAAAAACGGTATATCTTAGTTTGTTCTTCTCAATCTCAATATAGGGTTATAATAATATTTTAATTAAATGAAAAGTAGTGGCAGCTCTATAAAAAAACTCAAACTTTAAGTGTACTGACAATATTAGATGGAGTAAGCGTTGGCGAACCTAAAAATACTGAGCATGGAGTCAACGCTTTACCTTATTCAACACAAGACACATTAATTTAATTTCTGAAACAGTTTCCGAGAAATAAGTAATAGGAACAATATTCAACAATATACATCTAAGTTATCCGCATTCTAAATGGTATATACTCTAAATTAATAAATTGTAAATATGATACATTTTTGTGAAAAAATATGTATTTGTAGTACTCAAATTTTAATTAAATATACATAAGACATCAATCGTTTATCATTAATACTTTAATGAATTCGTAAATTTTTAATATTTTATGCACAATTCTCGAACATCAATGCTAAATTTTATATAATTTTTCAAACTAATCTTATCTACGAACTTTGTAACAGATTTTCAAACAGTTTTCAATTTACGGAAAACCGAATACTAGAATGTTAGAGGTCAAACAAAAACGATATTTACAACTTTAAATTTCATTTTTATAATTTTGTAAATTAAAAAACATACAATTTACACGATTAGTAATATATTGATGGATTAATTATGTAATTTTCTCTATATATATTCCTATTTCTAGATTATTTAATTATTAAATTATCCCAAGTCAACGCTCCATCAACTGCCGGAAGCCTCAAGACACAGAGATTCACATAACCAAGTTTCTATAAAAACCATTGGTTTTCCATATCAGCAGATACTTAGAATTGGCTATGGGAACTCGAGAAATGGAGTTCTCTCTCACCAATCCCAGCGCCGGAGATCTCAGCAACAAATCTCCGGACTTGGACATCGACAAAGACGATGAATCTCCTATTGAAGAAGTCCGTTTAACTGTTCCCAAAACCGACGATTCGAGCATACCTGTTTGGACATTTCGAATGTGGTTCTTAGGCGTACTCTCATGTGGCCTTCTTTCTTTTCTCAATCAGTTCTTCTCTTACAGAACCCAGCCCCTCGTCGTAACTCAGGTAACCGTCCAGATCGCTGTCCTCCCCATCGGCCGCTTCATGGCAGCAGTCCTACCCAAGGCAAAGTTCCCGATTCCCGGGTTTGGTCAAAGAAGATTCAGTTTGAATCCTGGACCATTTAACATGAAGGAGCATGTGTTGATCTCCATTTTCGCTAATGCTGGAAGCGCTTTTGGTAACGGACCGGCCTATGCCGTGGGGATTGTCGATATTGTTAAGGCTTTTTATCAGAGGAACATCTCCTTTCTCGCTGGCTGGCTTCTTATTATCACTACTCAGGTCAGATATAACCTATTTTTTTAAACAAATTCTTGATGGGATGGGTAAAGAGCATATGAAAATATGCAGGTTTTGGGCTATGGATGGGCAGGGCTTTTGAGAAAGTATGTTGTAGAACCAGCTCACATGTGGTGGCCTGGAACCCTCATCCAAGTTTCTCTTTTTCGGTGAGGTTTTTTACCGAGAATGAGAATGATAATTTGGGTTCAGTAAAAATGTTTGGCAACTGAAGTAGTCTTCTAATTAATAATTATGCAGAGCGTTGCACGAGGAAGACGAGAAGCGTTTTTCAAGAGCAAAATTCTTCCTTATCGCATTGATCTGCAGCTTCGCGTGGTACGTGGTTCCAGGGTACCTATTTCCCACGATTACAAGCATATCATGGGTTTGCTGGGCGTTTTCCAATTCAGTGACAGCAAATCAGCTGGGATCCGGAATGACAGGCCTTGGATTCGGCGCTGTAACATTAGATTGGAGCGCCGTTTCCTCGTATTTAGGAAGCCCTCTCGTGACACCCTTCTTCGCGATAATGAACATTTTCGTGGGTTATTTTCTGATCNATATGTCGCCTGAGGAAGACTCCAGTCTGATTTCTGCATATCTGAACATGCACTCACCGGAATCAAACGGATCGAACCGCGAATGTGGGGATGACCATGCTGCTGATGTGAAGGAAATGAACTGCACTTCCCCAAGATCTCAAGGTTCTAAGAATTTGTTGTGCGATGTCTCGGAGGGTTCGAATGATTCGCCTGCTAGATCCATAAGTTCTGCCCCAAATTCTAGTAAAAATTCGACCTTGACAGGCGTCGTTGATCAGAATATAGAGGTGCCGGCGTCGGATAATTGCAATGGGAATCATTCCTCGTTGAAAAGGAAAAACGACGATGAAGTCATTCTCAATACGAATTCAGAGTCTTTGAGTAATAAATGTAGGAAATCTAGCCTTGATATTGAGGATGATGATATTGAAAATAGTAATGGCGTTATGAGTGAAGAGGAGGAGAAAAGGAAGGCAAGATTGATGAGGAATCGTGAGAGTGCCCAATTGTCGAGGCAGAGAAAGAAGCATTATGTGGAGGAATTGGAAGATAAGGTAAGGAACATGCAATCAACAATTCAAGACTTGAATTCAAAGGTTTCATACTTTATGGCTGAAAATGTAGCTTTGCGGCAACAAATGAACAATGGTAGTGTTGGTGCTCCAGCAGTTCCTCCTGCTCCTCCTATGGCACACCCACCTCCTGCTATGTACCCGGCCATGATTTATCCATGGACCCCGTTTGCTCCTCCACCTTATTTGGTGAAACCACAAGGGTCTCAAGTGCCTTTAGTGCCCATACCAAGGTTGAAACCTCAGCAGGCAACACAACCACCAAAGAAGGTTGACACTAAGAAGGCTGAAACTACGAAGGTTGAATGTAAGAAAGTTGAAACTAAGAAAAGTGAGGGCCCTAAGGCCAAGAAGGTCGTGGGTGTTAGTTTCCTAGGTTTGCTGTTTTTCACATTGTTGTTTGGATGCTTTGTTCCCTTGGTTAATATAAGATATCAAGAAGATAAAGCTTCATTAGTTGTTGGAGAAAATTACCTCAGAGGATTCAGTGAAAACCATCACAGGAGAGTGTTGATGTTTAATGGGACGGAGTCTGATAACAAATATGTTAATGACACTCTGAGTAGTGTGCATCGTGGCCATAACCACCGGGGTGATGAATTTGAAGCTTTAAGCAATAGTAGTGAACCATTAGCTGCTTCCTTGTATGTTCCTAGAAATGATAAGCTTGTTAAGATTGATGGAAACTTGATTATCCATTCTGTTTTAGCAAGTGACAAAGCCATGACGTCCAATCAGAAGGTTGATAGTGAAACTGGTTTGGCATTCCATGGAAAACTTGTTTCCGCAGTAGCTCTTCCAGGCATGGGAATAAGCGGTGTTAGGCATTCGCATGTGAGGGCTCTTGGTTCAAGTTCAGTAGAGATGGATGATAAAAAAGCAGCATCAACAACTGATAGAACTCTACAGCAGTGGTTCCGTGAAGGTCTAGCTGGTAATCATGGTTACTTTTCTTCGATGAATTTGATTGCCAATATTGCAGCATTGTTTTGTTTTCTGTACTATCATGTGTTGAATCTTGATCCGGAAAAAGAATGACAGCCGCTCATTTTGTCCAGGTCCCATGTTGACAGCAGGCATGTGTACTGAAGTTTTCCAGTTTGATGTCTCTACTGCCATAGTTCCCGCAACAGCTACTCAAAACATTACCGAAAACCAAAACCAGAATTCTACACACCTGAGCAAGGGATTGAATCGGAGATTTCTCCATCCCTTCCCATTTCCAGCATCCTCACAAAATATTTCTACGGAACATGCAGGAAACAGCTCAGAGAAAGATGGTATCCATGGAGACAGTACTTCAACTTCCATTATAGTTTCAGTGCTCTTCGATCCTCGAGAGGCTGGGGATGCCGATGTGGATGGTGTGATGGGAACAAAGACCCTCTCACGAATTTTCGTAGTTGTGTTGATCGACAACATCAAGTATGTCACATACTCCTGCATGCTTCCATTCAAGGGATCCACTGCGCATCTAGTGACCGCTTGAGGACCGTGTACGCCTCCTCAAAGTTAAGTCTGTTTAGTAGATGCAGAGTTAGGCAACTAATTTAGGCTGACCTGAAAAGCCAAACAAACAGAAGAATGTTTAGCTTTACCAGTAAGAAAACATCTGGAATGACTGAATATTATATTTCCGATAGATTAATTCAGAATATATGCTTCTGTTGTATCTTCTTCCACTTGTGATTTTAGCATCTCTTAATTTATTTGAGTTTTGTAGAACTGGGTGATTCCTCCACAGCCCTTGTACTAATAAAGCTAGCCGCCGATCCTTTGGAAGTTGCGCCTGCTATATTCTCCAAGCTATATCAAAGAAAAAGTGTAGAAGCCAAAGGCAAATGTTTGTACGTATGCCAGTGTCGCAAAATATCGAATCTGTTACCGGTAGAAAGTAAGTGAAACGCTTCATTTACCTTGAACTTGCTTAAATTCCTGGAGCTGCATAAAGTTAATATCTTCACCCCAAACGTTGGCTGCCCATTACCGAGTGCTTCCAGAGTACGATGATACATCTAACCAGATTTTTTTTGAATGAAATATATTATTAGATATATATAGTTTGAGAACCAATCAAAGTATTTACCAGTAATACTTGAATCTAGAGCAATATTGATATAAGAAGTTGCATAAGCTATTGCATTTTCCGATGCCATGATCCGCTCTTGTAGTCATAGATTTTTTATTTTTCCTGTGTGCTTCAGTAGATAGATTATAAGAAGAGATTTGTATTTTGCAAAGAGTCTAGGATGGTGTCATATCAAATCCTTTAAACACTTTTGATTCCGATTGAACCACAATATCCATAGAGCTATTGTTAAATCAGATCTCCAAACATAAATCCTCTTATATGTTTTTTAGAGATCTCCACAATAAACATCCAAGTGGATGGAGGATTGAAATATCTATTGCCATTCCACCAGTGAAACTCTTATACCAAATACATCTTACAAGATACCACCTGATCTTCTGCCTTTACAACCCTCGTGAACTCGAGGAGAGAATTCTATTTATAAAAGAGATCATATAATTAGCCCCGGGATATGCATGCATCTTACTACTAAAAATGAAGATCATGGATTTATAATCCCTTCGAAGATCGTGTATAGATCAAAGTGAAATTTTTTGTCTACATGAATAAATCTATTCATAAGATGTATCTTAGAATTACATGATCTCCATAACCCGCATTTATCATTACACATTTCGTAGGGTTCCGATTAGTTTTCTTCTCCCAATACTTTCTAACATTCAATCTTTATAGTCCTTAACAAGAAAATAACATGTTTATTCCAATCCAAAAATCATAACTTGAAAAAAAATCAAAAGTCACACAATTTATTATAAATCATAATTTATTATTCCATTTATTAATTGAAAAACCAAAATTATAGAATTAATATAATTTATGTATAGAAAAGAATTGGATAAAAACCATGTTTTTGCTCTTCAACTAGGGAGGACAATGAGGTATATATAAGACGGTTAGATTACTAAATGTTATCCGTCCCGTTTCACATATCATTTACCCATCCCTACCCCGTCATATTCCCTTTATACCCCGCTCATTACATCGTCCGTCAAAACCAATGGTTAACCGTTAGATTTATAATTTTTTTAATAATTTATTAATCTAAAAAATTAATATCATCAAATATATTTTATACAAAACAAAAATTAATTATTTTAGAATCATAAATTTTAATATATTTAACAAGACAAATAAAAATATCAATATTAAATTAAATAAGTTTTACGTATCAAAATTTTTATATCATACAAAAATATATATTTTTTAGAAATATTAATATATTAGAAAAATAAGGAATTAACCTTATAAAACTTGATAAAACATGAGTTTAAAAAACAACATGCATATTCGTAATAAAATTGTTTAATATTCAATGATTTTTCTTCTAAAAATACAAAACTAGAATTAATAATGTTTTTTAATCTAATAAAATTTTACAAGTATATATAATTTAAATATAAATGGTTAATCAATTTGTATATTCTTAACAACGGATAGTATAGTTAAATAATTTTATAACCCATCTTACATGGATAACCCGTTTAACCATAGAAATATGTACCAACCGAACTGTTATTAGATGGATAACACAAATTGTTATCCCTATTAGAGAATTGACGGCTCCCGACATCGACGTGGCTTGATAACATATTCTGTAGCCCACCAAGAGTCCTTTCCCGGACGGTCCGGGAACAAGCAGAATCCGACATCAAAAATCAAAGAAAATCAGAAAAAAGCTGAGGACGTTCGATTCTTCAACTTGAATTCCACAGAACGCAATTTTTCTTCGCAATTTATTCGTAGAGATTGTGTTGTTCGCCCTCCTTTTCTTTCGCGTCAGAAAATCTCGAAGCTCCGTGTATTTTATTGGTTATAGGATGTACGTGGTATTAAGAAGATCAGAGGATTTCTATAAAATAAAGTATGTATTTCTTTATCATATTTAAAAAATAATAAAATTCGAGCCTTTTAGGCCGGGCCAACTAGTGTGGAATAATTATGCGAGGGTATTGCTGATATGAGAAATTTGGAACTTTTCATTCAAGTGTGGAATTGCAGCCATGGGTGTTAGTTCATACACCCAGAATCAATCATGACTCATTCATAGGAAGAACTGTTATCAGCTCATCTTGAGCAGCAGAGCTATGTTCTCAAACCGGACAAAAAACATGAATCTGTTTTCCGACCGGTTCTTTCCAAACCGGATTCAAATTGGTTTAGAACCCATTTGCTTCATTTATGATTTTAGGGTTGGTAAGAATGTGTTGAATCATTTGCCTAAATCTTTATTTGAAATCAAATTGTATCAACACTTGTTTTGGAAACTTTCTATAAACTCGAAATCTTCTACAAAGGAAACAAATCCCAAAACTAAACCTAAGAATTTTGGAAATTTAGAAAAAAATTTCATTTTCAGAGAGGATGATACATAGTCCGTATCTTCCCCTTCCTGTATATCCATACAAGATCCGAGAATGCGAGCACTGCTGCAGCTAATCCAACAGGCAAAGCATCAATCAGACGGTTTCTTGGGTTTGTGGTTTCAGACTATGATGTTTGGTTGCGCCGACGTGGATATGTTGACGCGGTAAAAATAGATGTGTCAGATTTCCGACGCGTCAAATATATAAAAAAAATATATATATATAATTATTTTTCATAGTTTTTAGTATATTTAAATATTTAAATTTACCAATATTTTTAAATTCTCATCATGTATGTTTATGAGATTATTTAATACAAAAAGTATTTATAGTGTTGGAAAAAAATAATCAAACATTAGATTCTTCTACATCCTCTTCCAAGAGTCTTCTTCCATTTCAGGTTCATCGAGTGAAAGATTCATGAACTGAAGCAATCCTAGAGTGCTCATTGATTCTAAACCATCTCCAGATATATTCCATAATTTAGTATAACCCTCTTTATATTACGAGGTTTTTTGAGAAAGTAAGCGAAGATTAGAATGAACAAATATCAAGTATTCGGCACGTTCTGGAGCTAACTTATTTCTCTTTGATGAGTCAATAAATGCATACGTACTCCAATTTCTTTCACAACATGAGGAGGAAGAAATCTGTCGAAGTAATCGTGTAGCCAAAGACTGCAAATGTGGGGTTTGATGCTCCATGCATAACCCACCAAGCTAATGGTTCCAATTTAGAACGCTCCAATTTAGAATCTTCTTCATTAAGGGTTTAGGGTTTAGGGTTAAAGGTTTAGGGGTTAGGGGTTAGGGTTTAAAATTGTAATAGATTTTTTACGTAATCTCGAAAAAAATCTCATACGAGACGTAAAAACGCTATTGAACTCATGAGCATAAATTCCATTAGTTTAGACATAAAAAAATCTTATACGAGATTATATTTAATACGTAACAAGTTTTAAATGTAATTGAATTATCCAATTACATATTTGTAAAAAATATGTAATTGCTAGTAATTGGAGTCGAACACTTGACTTATGCTTGATGAATGTTTGCTTAGTGTTTAGTCCCCATCTTTAGTATTTAAATATGTTATTGTATTAGGTTTTGTGTTTATTGAAAACTTAGTTTGAAATCAATCGCTGCTCCCTTCACTTGCTTCTTCATTTTTCGATTCCAATTTTCCGCTGCGTATACGGTCTCGTAGTTTGATAAATGGTTACGAGACCACCACCAAAACCGAACATTTAATTTCTCACATGGTATTGGAACGTAGATCGAATCTTGATCTCAACGCTTCATATTTTGTTTTTGTCTTAAGAACCATACTTATTTCAAAAAAAAAATTCCCCATTCTGTTTCGGTTCTGAAAAATCTGGTTGAAGTTTTTCGAATTTTTTAACTTTTCAAACTGAAAATTTTGCAGCCCCATCGTCTACGAAGGCTGAAACGCTCAGATTTGGAGTTTCATTATATTTTTTTCGACCAGATTTTGTGCTTTGCGACGAAGATGTACCATATTTTACCCCATTTTGTTGTTGCTGAAAAAAAAAGGCTTTCTCTCGTCCCTTCTCCCATAAAATCTTATGGGTCGCTAGAAACTCTATCGTTCATCCAAAAAAAAACCGAATGAAAAAATACAGAGTTTTTCTGTTTAGCCTCTCTATCTTTATGATTTTTTTTTAAAAAAATCTATAACGACACGTCTAAAACAATTTTGAACTCATATTCATAAATTTCATATGTTTATATACACAAAAATGCATTTTTTCAAGAAACGACCTCGTTGCGGGATTTAATTAATCTTTCGAGTATATATATACACGTATACTGTATGTGTGTTTAAATACACGAAAAAAAGTTTCGAAAAAAATCTCAGACGACACGTCTAAAGCAGTTTTGAATTCATATGCATAAATTCCATGTCTTTATATATACAAAAATGCATTTTTTCAAGAAACGACCTGGTAGCGGGATTTAATTAAATTTTTGAGTATATATATACACGTATACTGTATGTGTGTTTAAATACACGGAAAAAAAATATCAAAAAAATCTCTGACGACACGTCTAAAACAATTTTGAACTCATATGCATAAATCCCATGTGTTTATATACCGAAAAATGCATTTTTTTCAAGAAACAACCTCGTCGCGGGATTTAATTAATTTTTCGAGTATAAATATACACGTATACTGTATGTGTGTAATAATACGCGAAAAAAAAATTTCGAAAAAAAACTCACACGACACGTCTAAAACAATTTTGAACTCATATGCATAAATTCCATGTGTTTATATACACAAAAATGCATTTTTTCATGAAACGACCTCGTTGCGGGATTTAATTAATTTTTTGAGTATATATATACACGTATACTATATGTGTGTGTAAATATACGAAAAAATAATTTCGAAAAAATATCTCACACGACACGTCTAAAACAATTTTGAACTCATATGCATAAATTCAATTTGTTTATATACACACAAATGCATTTTATCAATAAACGACCTCGTCGAGGGATTAAATTAAATTTTCGAGTATATATATACAGGTATACTGTATATGTGTGTAAATACACGAAAAAAAATTTCGGAAAAAATCCCACATGACACGTCTAAAACAATTTTGAACTCATATGCATAAATTCCATGTGTTTATATACACAAAAATGCATTTTTTCAAGAAACATTCTCGTCGCGGGATTTAATTAATTTTTCGAGTATATATATACACGTAGACTGTATGTGTGTGTAAATACATGAAAAATAATTTCAATAAAAATCTCACATGACACGTCTAAAACAATTTTGAACTCATATGCATAAATTCCATTTGTTTATATACACAAAAATGCATTTTATCAAGAAACGATCTCATCGTGGGATTTAATTAAATTTTCGAGTATATATATACACGTATACTGTATGTGTGTGTAAATACACGAAAGAAAATATCGAAAAAAATCTCACACGACATGTCTAATACAATTTTGAACTCATATTCTTAAATTCCATGTGTTTATATATACACAAACATGCACTTTTTCAAGAAACGACCTCGTCGCGGGATTTAATTAATTTTTCGAGTATATATATACAAGTATATTGTATGTGTGTGTAAATATAAGATAAAAAAATTTCGAAAAAAATCTCACACGACACGTCTAAACAATTTTGAACTCATTAGCATAAATTCAATGTGTTTATATACTCAAAAATACTTTTTTTCAATAAACGACATCGTAGCGGGATTTAATTAAATTTTGGAGTATATATATACATGTACACTGTATGTGTGTGTAAATACACGAAAAAAAATTTTGAAAAAAATCTCACACGACACGTCTAAAACAATTTTGAACTCACATTCATAAATTCCATTTGTTTATATACACAAAAATGTATTTTTCAAGAAACGACCAGGTTGCAGGATTCAATTAATTTTTCGAGTATATATATACACGTATACTGTATGTTTGTGTAAATACACGAAATAAAATTTCGAAAAAAATCTCACACGACACGTCTAAACAAGTTTTGAATTCATATGCATAAATTCCATGTGTTTAGATACACAAAAATGTATTTTTTCAAGAAATGACCTCGTAGCTGTATTTAATTAAATTTTCAAGTATATACATACACGTATACTGTATGTGTGTTTAAATACACGAAAAAAAAATTTCGAAAAAAATCACACACGACACGTCTAAAACAATTTTTAACTCATATACATAAATTCCATGTGTTTATATACACAAAAAATGCATTTTTTCAAGAAACGACGTCGTCGGAGGATTTATTTATTTTTTCTAGGAGATATATACACGTATAAAAAATTTCGAAAAAATTTCACACGACATGTCTAATACAATTTTGAACTCATAATCATAAATTCCAAGAGTTTAGTATATACACAAAAATGCATTTTTTCAAGAAACAACCTCGTCGCGGGATTTAATTAATTTTTAGAGTATATATATACACGTATACTGTATGTGTGTATAAATACACGAAAAAAAAATTTCGAGAAAAATCTCACACGACATGTCTAAAACAATTTTGAACTCATATGCATAAATTCCATGTGTTTATATACACAAAAATGCATTTTTTCATGAAAGGACCTCGTTGCGGGATTTAATTAATTTTTCGAGTATATATATACACGTATACTGTATGTGTGTGTAAATACACAAAGAAAAATATCGAAAAATATTTCACACGACATGTCTAATACAATTTTGAACTCATATTCATAAATTCCATGTGTTTCTATATACACAAAAATGCATTTTTTCAAGAGACGACCTCGCCGCGGGTTTTAATTAAATTTTCGAGTACATATATACAAGTATACTATATGTGTGTGTAAATACAAGAAAAAAAAATTTCGAAAAAAATCTCACACGACACATCTAAAACAATTTTGAACTCATTAGCATAAATTCCATGTGTTTATATACTCAAAAATACTTTTTTTCAATAAACGACATCGTAGCGGGATTTTATTAAATTTTGGAGTATATATATACACGTATACTGTATGTGTGTGTAAATATAAGAAAAAAAAATTTCGAAAAAAATCTCACACGACACGTCTAAAACACTGTTGAACTCACATGCATAAATTCCATGTGTTATTATACACAAAAATGTATTTTTCAAGAAACGACCATGTTGCGGGATTTAATTAATTTTTCGAGTATATATATACACGTATACTGTATGTGTGTGTAAATTCACGAAAAAATAATTTCGAAAAAAATCTCACAAGACACGTCCAAAACAATTTTGAACTCATATGCATAAATTCCATTTGTTTATATTCACAAAAATGCATTTATCAGGAAACGACCTCGTCGCATTATTCAATTAAATTTTCGAGTATATATATACATGTATAATGTATGTGTGTGTAAATACATGAAAAAAAAATTTCAAAAAAAATCTCACATGACACGTCTAAAACAATTTTGAACTCATATGCCTAAATTCCATTTGTTTATTATACACAAAAAATGCATTTTTTCAAGAAACGACCTCGTCGCAGGATTTAATTAAATTTTCGAGTAAATATATACATGTATACTGTATGTGCGTGTAAATACACGAAAAATTTTTTTTGATAAAAATCTCACACGATACGTCTAAAACAATATTGAACTCATATGCATAAATTCCATGTGCTTATACACACAAAAATGCATTTTTTCAAGAAACGACCTCATCGGGGGATTTATTTAATTTTTCGAGGAGATATGTACACGTATAATGTATGTGTGTGTAAATTCACGAAAAAAAAATTTAGAAAAAATCTCACACGACATTTCTAATACAATTTTGAACTCAAATTCATACATTCAATGTGTTTATATACAAAAAATGCATTTATTCAAGAAACGACCTCGTCGCGGGATTTAAATAATTTTTCGTGGAGATATATACATGTATACTGTATGTGTGTGTAAATACACGAAAAATAATTTCGAAAAAAATCTCACAAGACACGTCTAAAACAATTTTGAACTCATATGCATAAATTCCATTTGTTTATATACACAAAAATGCATTCTTTTATCAAGAAACGACTTCGTCGCGGATTCAATTAAATTTTCGAGTATATATATACATGTATACTGTATGTGTGTGTAAATTCAAGAAAAAAAAATTTCGAAAAGAATCTCACACGACACGTCTATATCAATTTTGAACTCATATGCATATATTCCATGTGTTTATATACACAAAAATGCATTTTTTCAAGAAACGACCTCGTTGCGTGATTTAATTAGTTTTTCGAGTATATATATACACGTTTAATGTATGTGTGTGTAAATACACGAAAAAAAAATTTCGAAAAAAATCTCACATGACACGTCTAAAACAATTTTGAACTCATATGCCTAAATTCCATTTGTTTATATACAAAAAAATGCATTTTTTCAAGAAACGACCTCGTCGCAGGATTTAATTAAATTTTGGAGTAAATATATACATGAATACTATATGTGCGTGTAAATACACGAAAAAAAAATTTCGATAAAAATCTCACACGATATGTATAAAACAATATTGAACTCATATGCATAAATTCCATGTGCTTATATACACAAAAATGTATTTTTTCAAGAAACAACCTCATCGGGGGATTTATTTAATTTTTCGAGGAGATATGTACACGTATAATGTATGTGTGTGTAAATTCATAAAAAAAAATTTAGAAAAAATCTCACACGACATTTCTAATACAAATTTGAACTCATATTCATATATTCAATGTGTATATATACAAAAAAATGCATTTATTCAAGAAATGACCTCGTCGTGGGATTTAATTAATTTTTCGTGGAGATAAATACATGTATATTGTATGTGTGTGTAAATTCACGAAAAAATAATTTCGAAAAAAATCTCACAAGACACGTCTAAAACAATTTTGAACTCATATGCCTAAATTCCATTTGTTTATATACAAAAAAATGCATTTTTTCAAGAAACGACCTCGTCGCAGGATTTAATTAAATTTTTGAGTAAATAAATACATGTATACTGTATGTGTGTGTAAATTCACGAAAAAAAAATTTCGAAAAGAATCTCACACGACACTTCTATATCAATTTTGAACTCATATGCATAAATTCCATGTGTTTATATACACAAAAATGCATTTTTTCAAGAAACGACCTCGTTGCGAGATTTATTTAATTTTTCGAGGAGATATGTACACGTATAATGTATGTTTGTGTAAATTCACGAAAAAAAAATTTAGAAAAAATCTCACACGACATTTCTAATACAAATTTGAACTCAAATTCATACATTCAATGTGTTTATATACAAAAAAATGCATTTATTCAAGAAACTACCTCGTCGCGGGATTTAAATAATTTTTCGTGGAGATATATACATGTATACTGTACGTGTGTGTAAATACACGAAAAAATAATTTCGAAAAAAATCTCACAAGACACGTCTAAAACAATTTTGAACTCATATGCATAAATTCCATTTGTTTATATACACAAAAATGCATTCTTTTATCAAGAAACGACTTCGTCGCCGGATTCAATTAAATTTTCGAGTATATATATACATGTATACTGTATGTGTGTGTAAATACACGAAAAAAAAATTTCGAAAAAAAACTCACACGACACGTCTAAAACAATTTTGAACTCATATGCATAAATTCCATGTGTTTATATACACAAAAATGCATTTTTTCAAGAAACGACCTCGTTGCGAGATTTAGTTAATTTTTCGAGTACATATATACATGTATACTGTATGTGTGTGTAAATACACGAAAAAAAAATTTCGAAAAAAAACTCACACGACACGTCTAAAACAATTTTGAACTCATAAGCATAAATTCCATATGTTTATATACACAAAAATGCATTTTTTCAAGAAACGACCTCGTTGCAGGATTTAATTAATTTTTCGAATATATAAATACACTTATACTGTATGTGTGTGTAAATTCTCGAAGAAAAAATTTCGAAAAAAATCTCACACGACACATCTAAAACAATTTTGAACTCATATTCACAAATTCCATGTGTATATATACACAAAAATGCATTTTTTCCAGAAACAACCTCGTCGCGGGATTTAATTAATTTTCGAGGAGATATATACACATACACCAAAAAAAATTTCGAAAAAAATCTCACACGACACGTCTAATACAAATTTGAACTCATATTCATAAATTCCATGTGTTTATATACACAAAAATGCATTTTTTCAAGAGACGACCTCATCATGGGATTTAATTAATTTTTCAAGTATATATATACACGTATACTGTATGTGTGTGTAAATACACTAAATAAAATTTCGATAAAAATCTCACAAGACACATCTAAAACAATTTTGAACTCATACGCATAAATTCCATGTGTTTATATACACAAAAATGCATTTTTTCAAGAAACGACCTGTTTGTAAGATTTAATGAATTTTTCGAGTATATATATACACGTATACTATATCCGTGTGTATATACTCGAAAAAAAAATTTCGAAAAAAATCTCACATGAGACGTCTAAAACAGTTTTCAACTCATATGCATATATTCCATGTGTTTATATACACAAAAATGCATTTTTTCAGAAACAACCTCGTCGCGGGACTTAATTAATTTTTCAAGGAGATATATACATGTATACTGTATATGTGTGTAAATTCACCAAAAAAAAATTTCTAAAACATCTCACATGACACGTCTAATACAAATATGAACTCATATTCATAAATTCCATGTGTTTATATACACAAAAATGCATTATTTCAAGAAACGACCTCGTCGCGGGATTTAATTAGTTTTTCAAGTATATATATACACGAATACTGTATGTGTGTGTAAATACACTAAAGAAAAATTTCGAAAAAAATCTCACACGACACGTCTAATACAATTTTGAGCTCATATTCATAAATTCCATGTGTTTATATACACAAAAATGCATTTTTTAAAGAAACGAACTCGTCGCGGATTTAATTAATTTTTTGAGGAGATATATAAACGTATACTGTATATTTGTGTAAATACACCAAAAAAAAATTGCGAAAAAAATCTCACACAACACGTCTAAAACAATTTTGAACTCATATGCACAAATTCCATGTGTTTATATACACAAAAATGCATTTTTTTAAGAAACGACCTCTTTGCCGGATCTAATGAATTTTTCGAGTATATATATACATGAATACTGTATGTGTGTGTAAATAATCGAAAAAAACAGTTCGAAAAAAATCTCACAGGACACGTCTAAAACAATTTTGAACTCATATGCACAAATTCCATGTGTTTATACACACAAAAATGCATTTTTTCAAGAAAAAACCTCGTTGCAGGATTTAATTAATTTTTTGAGTATATATATACACGTATACTGAATGTGGGTGTAAAGACTCGAAAAAAAAATATCGAAAAAAATCTCACACGACACGTCTAAAACAATTTTGAACTCATATGCATAAATTCCATGTGTTTATTTGCACAAAAATGCATTTTATCTAGAAACATCCTCGTCGCGGGATTTAATTAATTTTTTGAGGAGATATACAGGTATACTCTATATGTGTGAAATACACGAAAAAAAAATTTCGATAAAATTCTCACACGACACGTCTAAAACAATATTGAACTCATATGCATAAATTCAATGTGTTTATATACACAAAACTGCATTTTTTCCAGAAACAACCTCGTCGCGGGATTAACTAATTTTTCGAGTATATATATACCCGTATACTGTTTGTGTGTGTAAAAACATGAAAAAAGAATTACGAAAAATATATCACACGACATGTCTAATACAATTTTGAACTCATAATCATATATTCCAAGTGTTTAGTATATACACAAAAATGCATTTTTTCAAGAAACAACCTCGTCGAGGGATTTAATTAATTTTTCGAGAATATAAATACACGTATTCTGTATGTGTTTGTAAATTCTCGAAAAAAAAATTTCGATAAAAATCTCACACGACACGTCTAAAACAATTTTGAACTCATATGCAAAAATTTCATTTGTTTATATACACAAAAATGCATTTTTTCCAGAAACAACCGCGTCGCAGGATTTAATTAATTTTTCGAGGTGATATATACACGTATACTGTATATGTGTGTAAATACATTCAAGAAAAATTTCGAAAAAAATCTCACACGACACGTCTAATTCAATTTTGAACTCATATTCTTAAATTAAATGTCTTTATATACACAAAAATGCATTTTTTCAAGAAACGACCTCGTCGCGGGATATAAATAGTTTTTCGAGGAGATATATACATGTATACTATATATTTGTGCAAATACAACAAAAGGAAATTTCGAAAAAAATCTCACAGGATACGTCTAAAACAATTTTGAACTCATATGCATAAATTCCATGTGTTTATATACACAAAAATGCATTTTTTAAAGAAACAACCTCGTCGCGGGACTTAATTAATTTTTCAAGGAGATATATACATGCATACTGTATATGTGTTTAAATTCACCAAAAAAAAATTTCTAAAACATCTCACATGACACATCTAATACAAATATGAACTCATATTCATAAATTCCATGTGTTTATATACACAAAAATACATTTTTTCAAGAAACGACCTCGTCGCGGGATTTAATTAGTTTTTCAAGTATATATATACACGAATACTGTATGTGTGTGTAAATATACTAAAGAAAAATTTCGAAAAAAATCTCACACGACACGTCTAATACAATTTTGAACTCATATTCATAAATTCCATGTGTTTATATACACAAAAATGCATTTTTTAAAGAAACGAACTCGTCGCGGATTTAATTAATTTTTCGAGGAGATATATAAACATATACTGTATATTTGTGTAAATACACCAAAAAAAAATTGCGAAAAAAATCTCACACAACACGTCTAAAACAATTTTGAACTCATATGCACAAATTCCATGTGTTTATATACACAAAAATGCATTTTTTTAAGAAACAACCTCTTTGCCGGATCTAATGAGTTTTTCGAGTATAAATATACATGAATACTGTATGTGTGTGTAAATAATCGAAAAAAACATTTAGAAAAAAATCTCACAGGACACGTCTAAAACAATTTTGAACTCATGCACAAATTCCATGTGTTTATACACACAAAAATGCATTTTTTCAAGAAACAACCTCGTTGCAGAATTTAATTAATTTTTTGAGTATATATATACACGTATATTGTATGTGGGTGTAAATTCTCGAAAAAAAATTTCGAAAAAAATCTCACACGACACGTCTAAAACAATTTTGAAATCATATGCATAAATTCCATGTGTTTATTTACACAAAAATGCATTTTATCTAGAAACATCCTCGTCGCGGGATTTAATTAATTTTTCGAGGAGATATACAGGTATACTGTATATGTGTGAAATACACCAAAAAAAAATTTCGATAAAATTCTCACACGACACGTCTAAAACAATATTGAATTCATATGCATAAATTCAATGTGTATATATACACAAAACTGCATTTTTTCCAGAAACAACCTCGTCGCGGGATTTAACTAATTTTTAGAGTATATATATACACGTATACTGTTTGTGTGTGTAAAAACACGAAAAAAGAATTACGAAAAATATATCACACGACATATCTAATACAATTTTGAACTCATAATCATATATTCCAAGTGTTTAGTATATACACAAAAATGCATTTTTTCAAGAAACAACCTCGTCGAGGGATTTAATAAATTTTTCGAGCATATAAATACACGTATACTGTATGTGTTTGTAAATTCTAGAAAAAAAAATTTCGAAAAAAATCTCACACGACACGTCTAAAAATTTATGTCAAGAAACGCCCTCGTTGTAGGTTTTTAATCATTTTTTGAGGTGATATATATACGTACATAGTATGTGTGTATAAGTTAGTGAAAAAAAAATTTCGGAAAAAACCTCGCACGAGTCGTTAAAAACGATTTTGAAATAGATACATAAATTCCATATGTTTAATGCATTTTTTTGCAGAAACGCCTTCGTCGCAAGTTTTTAATAATTTTTCGGGGTGAAATATATACGTATATCGTATGTGTGTATAAATAGGTGAAATAAAATTTCGGAAAATTCTTCGCACGAGTCGTTTAAAACGATTTTGAAATATAAGCATGTATTCCATGTGTTTAATGCATTTTTTTTCTAGAAACGCCCTCGTTGCAGATTTTTAATCATTTATGAGGTGATAAATATACATATATAGTATGTGTGTATAAGTTCGTGAAAAAAAAATTTCGGAAAAAACCTCGCACGAGTCGTTAAATACGATTTTGAAATATAAGCATAAATTCCAAGTGTTTAATGCATTTTTTTCCAGAAACGCCCTCGTCGCAGGTTTTTAATCATTTGTCGAGGTGATAAATATACGTAAATAGTATGTGTGAATAATTACGTGAAAAAAAAAATTTCGGAAAAAACCTCGCACGTGTCGTTAAATACGATTTTGAAATATAAGCATAAATTCCATGAGTTTAATGCATTTTTTTCCAAAAACACCCTCGTCGCAGGTTTTTAATCATTTTTCGAGATGACAGTTAAACGTAAATAGTATGTGTGTATAAATTCGTGAAAAAAAAATTTCGGAAAAAACCTCGCACGAGTCGTTAAATACGATTTTGAAATATACGCATAAATTCCATGTGTTTAATACATTTTTATCGAGAAACGCCCTCGTCGCATTTTTTTACTCATTTGTCGAGGTGATATATATACGTATATAGTACGTGTGTATAATTCCGTGAAAAAAAAAATTAGGAAAAAACCTCGCACGAGTCGTTAAATACGATTTTGAAATATAAGCATAAATTCCATGAGTTTAATGCATTTTTTTCAAGAAACGCCCTCGTCGCAGGTTTTTATTCATTTTTCGAGATGAAATTTAAACGTAAACAGTATGTGTGTATAAGTACGTGAAAAAAAAATTTCGGAAAAAACATCGCACGAGTCGTTAAATACGATTTTGAAATATAATCATAAATTCCAAGTGTTTAATGCATTTTTTTCCAGAAACGCCCTCGTAGCAGGATTTTAATCATTTGTCGAGGTGATATATATACATATATAGTATGTGTGAATAGTTACGTGAAAAAAAAATTTCGGAAAAAACCTCGCACGAGTCGTTAAATACGACTTTGAAATATATGCATAAATTCCATGAGTTTAATGCATTTTTTTCCAGAAACGCCCTCTTCGCAAATTTTTAATCATTTTTCGAGATGATACTTAAACGTAAATAGTATGTGTGTATAAATTCGTGAAAAAAAAATTTCGGAAAAAACCTCGCACAGTTGTTAAATACGATTTTGAAATATAAACATAAATTCCATGTGTTTAATGCATTTTAATCCAGAAACGCCCTCGTCGCAGGTTTTTACTCATTTGTCGAGATGATATATATATGTATATAGTACGTGTGTATAATTCCGTGAAAAAAAAATTTCGGAAAAAAACCTCGCACGAGTCGTTAAATACGATTTTGTAATATAAGTATAAATTCCATGAGTTTAATGCATTTTTTTCCAGAAACGTCCTAGTCGCTGGTTTTTATTCAATTTTCGAGAAGAAATATAAACGTAAACAGTATGTGTGTATAAGTACGTGAAAAAAAAATTTCGGAAAAAACCTCGCACGAGTCGTTAAATACGATTTTGAAATATATGCATAAATTCCATGTGTTTAATTCATTTTTATCCAGAAACGCCCTCGTCGCAAGTTTTTAATCATTTGTTGAGGTGATATATATACGTATATAGTATGTGTGTATAAGTACGTGAAAAATACATTTCGGAAAAAACCTCGCACGAGTCGTTAAAAACGATTTTGAAATATAAGCATAAATTCCATGTGTTTAATGCATTTCTTTTCCAGAAACGCCATCGTCGCAGGTTTTTTAATCATTTTTCGAGGTGATATATATACGTATATATTTTGTGTGTATAAATACGCGAAAAAAAAATTTCGGAAAAAACCTCGCACGAGTGGTTAAAAACGATTTTGAAATATAAGCATAAATTCCATGTGTTTTGTTATGGTCCCTTTTTAGGGGGTACCAACAGTTGTCCGGTTCGTTCAACAAACGAACTCGGTTATGATTTATTGTAAGAATGGAAGACGATCAAAAGCTAAAACCAAAGTAAGTGCACGGCGATATATAGTGGAAACCCCAAGAATTGGGGTGAAAACCACTCGACTAACAGCTGATTATGCTCTTAGCCTGCTCACTAATGAAATAATTCAAAGTTTATACAAGAAAGGCTAATGAAAATGACGAGGTAAAGAAAGCGATAAGAATTCCAGCAGGGTAACAACCTGTTTTTCTGCGTCCAAAGGGTCCTGCTATTTTCGTCGTCTGACCCTGTATTTATAGAGTTCTTAGTGAGTGTAAATCACGCTCCGTAACCGCCTCTGACAGGTTTGTTAGAGGTTGTTATCGCGGGATGTAAAACGAGGCCGGGACCGAGGCGTGGCCTGCGTGATCGGGCCCGAAGCGTGGTAAACGTGGGAAGGCCCGAAGCGTGGTAAACGTGAGCTGTAACTGCTCGGACCGAACCCAGGTGCCAGCTGGCAGAAAACGCTTTATTTCGCTAAGGTCATCTTTGGTCTTCCAGTTGAACATCGGGCCGCTCTTCATTGGAGGTGTGGAATGGGCTAAAAAGATTCATTTTCGCCATTTGAATTGGTCCAATCGTTGCTGGGCCTTACCCATCACAATGTACCTGGTCCTAGAGTTCTCATCACTAGCCCCTCGGGCTTGATTGCCAATCGCAGAGGTGATACAAGGCCGATCACATGATGTCTGCACATTCATGAGAACAATGGACCGTACCTGTAAGTAGTGAGAGTCCAGGGGATCGAAGTTTGCCTTAGCGTATGGATCGATCTTGCTTAAGGGCTAACAACGTATATTTAAATTATAATTTATTTTCGTTATTCTTTAAATACTAATATCCCAACCGGCGCCTCTTCACCTTGGGTAGTTCAAGAAGCGTGATGAGTGCGCTCCGTACCGTCACAGTTTGGGGCTGTATTTAAATCGGGATTTAGGGCACTATTTCTCCTCATCGTCATTTTTGCGAAGAGAAAATGGCAGCAAGTTCTTGTGCCCAAAATCGCTCTCTCGTCCAACCCTCTTCGAACTCGTTTTTGTTAAGGTATACTTTCATGGCTCCCCATAAAACGCGTTATCCTTCTATGTCTGAGTTGGACATTGAGGAATTTAGGTCTAAGTTTTCAATCCCGGCACATTACTCCATCTGGAAGGGACGGGAAGACATTCCCTGTTTCCTTCCGGCGGAGATGAATGTGCCGGTGTCTGCTATTCCGGTTAGCTGCGCCTCTTTAAAGTGTGGGCTTCGTTTTCCGCTACATCCTTTTGTAGCGGCCGTGCTTAAAGAAATCCACTGCCCCACTTTTGCGTTATTCCCGGGCAGTTACATATATATTATAGTGTTCATTTTTTATTGTCACCAACAGAATCGGGCCCCAACCTTAGAACACTTCTTTAACCTGTTCTTGGTTGGGTCACGAAAGGGAAAAGGTCTGTTGAGGTGTCGTAAGTTGTACTATATAGCGGTGCGCACCAAAGAGTGCGCAATTGTAGACAAAGAGGAGTCTCTTCATACGTGGGAGGCTTGTTATGTGTGGATGACAGTTCCAAAAGAGGATTTGTTGAAAGTATGGCCACGCATAACTCACCCACGCATAGGGCAATTGGACCGAAGCAAGTTCAACCCCTCCCGCACGGACGCCGCAAACACTCTTGCGTTGTTCCCCCCTCCCGAAGCACGCCTTAAGCGAATAGATCTGCTTCGGGAGAGAAGATTAATAGAGATGGGTGTTGCGGGTAGGACCGGAGCCCCAGCCCCGAAGGGGGTTTTATCTTCTAGTTCAGATTCAGATCCATCAGAAGGATCGGGTATGAAATAGTATTTATGTTTTAATCTTTCCTGATCCTTATGTATTTGTTTTGCAGATTCAACTAAGACGATGCCGAGCGCCCGTTTTAAACGTATGGCAGCTACTTCGGTCCGTCCTTCTGAGGGACCAAGGGAAGCATCGGGCAGCGCCGAAGCAAGTGAATCGGCAACGGGGGGCACGGTGGTCCCTTCGGGGTCAGGGAACCCCCCGATCCAAACAACCAGCGCGGGCACATTGACCCTTCGCTGCACCGGGCAGTCCTCAAGCGGAGAGGGGCCTGTGTTTCGGGTATTTGGAGTTGTAGAGGAGGTGATAAAGGCTCGGATTCGTTCTCTGAGCTTATCCAGCCTCTATCAAATCGGTAATAGCTCTTTTATTAACGCTAAGACTATTACTTTGTTGCTGCAGGGAGCCGTTCACGTGGAGAAGGTTCTCCCCGGTCCTCAGCTTAAGTTGAACGTCTCCCTGCCGCCGGTCCCCTTGGGAAAAGGGAAGAGGGTGACCGAAGCAGAAGCCTCGCAGGAGCCGAAGAGGCTGAAGAAGGGAGGCCGTGCTCCGGTCCCCAACAAGGGGATTGTTTTGAAGGAACCTGGGCAGGGCTCGAAGACCAGCTCCGATTGGGGAGTTGCTTTGGACCTGTTGAACAGTTTCAGCAAGGGGAGGAAGTTATCCTCCTGGCGGAGTGCCTTTGTGAATGACTTCCGCCTTTTTGGGGAGCAGAACCCAGATAACGTCTAAGCGGACGTATATGGGGAAGATATCATAGAAAGATTCCTTGACCTCACATCTAAGGTAACTTTTAGTTAACCTAGAGGCCCGAAGCTTTATTCTTAACCATGTATTATCTTTTGCACATGTTGAGGAAAGCTTTTACAACGGCTATCACCATGGAGAAATACCAGGGTGATAGTTGTGTCCCAGAAAGTCCAAGACCAACTTGACCTTGCGAAAAGGTAAGTTGAGATCAAGCATGGGGAATTGGTCACGATACGGGAGGACCGTGACCCATTGGACAATGAGCTGCTAAGAGCAGGGACGGAGGTCTCGCTCTTAGTAGATAAAGTCACTGAGCTAGAGAAGGTGGGGGAAGTAGCTCAGGGGCGAATAAACGACCTGGAGGCCAAGCTGCGGGCCAAAGACGAAGAAATTAACCAAGTCCAAGGTCGGGCCCAGGAGAAGAGGAATAAACTGAATGAGCTTCTCCTTCGGGCCCAAGAAGAAAAAGCGGCCTTGGATGAGGAGTTGACGAGGGCCCGCACTTTGTCTGAAGGTTCGGTTCGGGAAGCAGTTCTGGGGTTCGCTCAGTCCCCGTTGTTGTTCGCTTTAGCGGATAACATACATGGGGTTTACACTGCGAAGTATCTTGATAACATGCGAGAGCAGGTTATCCAGACGTTCGGGCTTTNGTCTTACCCATCACAAGGTACCCGGTCCTAGAGTTCTCATCACTAGCCCCTCGGGCTTGATTGCCAATCGCAGAGGTGATACAAGGCCGATCACATGATGTTTGCACATTCATGAGAACAAGGGACCGTACCTGTAGGTTGTGAGAGTCCAGGGGACCGAAGTTTGCCTTAGTGTATGGATCGACCATGCTTAAGACCTAATAACGTACATTTAAATTATACTTTTATTTTCGTTATCCTTTAAATATTAATTCCCAACCCGCGCCTCTTCACCTTCGGTAGTTCAAGGGCGTGATGAGTGCGCTCTTGGATGAAGAGTTGACGAGGGCCCGCACTTCACTGAAGGTTCGGTTTGGGAAGCAGTTCTGGGGTTCGCTAATTCCCCGTTGTTGTTCGCTTTAGCGGATAACATACATGGGGTTTACACTGCGAAGTATCTTGATAACATGCGAGAGCAGGTTATCCAGACGTTCGGGCTTTCCCCTTCGGACGAGCGATGCAAGGCGATCGAGCCACTGGAGAAGGATGACAAGTTTCAGGTCATTCCAACTTTGGAAGAACCTGTGCTGGAAGAGGACCCTTTCTTTTATCTCTTTGAAGAGATGGAGAAAGCTGTCAACCAGAAGGTGGCTGATCAAGAGGAAGAGTTGAAGCGGCTCGCCAAACGGACCGAACCCCAGGAGCCCGAAGCAGAGGACCAAGAGGAGGGTCAGATTAGTTAGATATTACTTTGTATCTGCCATTATTTTTGTTTAATATAAAATTTTCTTCCCTTTTCCTTCAGCTTTAGTTGTTTTAATTACCAAAGTGAACTGATATAACTAACTTCGGAATAAACTAATAAGTTTTAACTTAACGAAGTAGTTTATCTTAACTTCAGAGTAAACTAACAAGTATAAGATCGGGGACACTTACAGGGTGTCAACCATCGGTCCCGGACGTTATATTTAGTTTATTTACGTCAATTCTGATTGGATCAGTCGTTTTACATGGTGTATGGGTCACTCTTATTCCGTCCTTGGAATCGTTACTTAATTGAATAGACATAGTCTGCGTTAATTATGAGTTTTTACGGGCTTTCGCCAAACATTGGTTCTATTAAAGTCCCTTAGGTTTTACTGGCTAAGCTTGGCTCATAAAATGTCTTAAGTGAGGATCGATCTTACGTTTCGATATGCTGACTATCATTCCTTTCGTTGTAGCAGATTTCGCAGGTACAAAAGGCCATCCCGAAAGACTGAATGCCGTTGAAGGGAATGTCTTAGTTCGTAATGAGTTCTGGGAGAATCCCGACTCATCCATGGGGCTAGGCAAGTGCAGGAGCATCTGACTCGTCAAAGCGGTCACTGCAACTTGGGAACCTTGTGGACAAGAAGCTTCGGTCACCAGTCCAGATTCGTCCTAAGCTTACACAACTCCAAGATCGGTCCATCATTCTAATAGAAATAGTTAACTTTTGTACTTACTTGTTTGCCACTTACGTTTAATGGAATGTTTTTTTATTAAGTCAAACACATTAATCGAAAATTCATAAGAAGTATCGCCTTAGATTCATGACATTCCAAGTTCGGGGGACCTCTATACCATCCAATGTTTCAAGTTTATACGCACCTGATTCCAATTTCTTTGATACCCGATACGGTCCTTCCCAATTTCTGTCCAGCTTTCCAACATTCCTCTGCACTTTAATGCTTCTGAGGACGAGATCGCCTTCAAAGAATTCCCTTGGGAGGACTCGCTTGTTATGGGCCCGTTCCATAGTTCGCTGATAAGCACGCATCCGTGCGTAAATTGCATCTCTCTTTTCTTCGATCATCTCGAGGTCCAGTAATCTCCTTTCACCATTCATATGCTCATCATACTGAGATATCCGAGGTGATCGGATGGCAACCTCCACCG
>RWGZ01001599.1:6988-62438 GCA_009725065.1 Utricularia reniformis
TTATTTTTAAATAATTGTTTATAATTTAAAAATTATATTTCATATTATTTTATGATAAATTCGTTATTTCAAAACTACATTTTTAAATTGTCATATATATTTTTATAGTTTGAACACGTAATTGATAGAATATAAGAAATTATTGATCAAAATTATTTTTTTAAAAAAATAAACTATAATTTATCAAGTGTAAAATTGACATTTGGCAGGTACGTTCTGGTGGCCGTTGGGTTAACCCAACTGTGAACTCACCGCTGTTTTCTGCGGTCACACAAACGCAATTATTAATGATGTTTGGTAAAAATAGAATACAACCACGGTACGTTCACCACACCGGTCGGTGGACTGGGTTTCCAAACATCACATATGTAAGTGATTGAACCGATCGATTTATGAATTGATTAGTTAATTGTTTTAGTTTTTTTCAAAAACGATACCGTTTTGAGTTTTGCTGTGGCCTAAAAAATCGAATTAAAAAACCATGTTTACTTAAAAATCCCAACAATTCCATTGTGTCTCTATAATTTCAACATGATATCGAAGTTTGTTTGTTTCTTTTCATTCGTAAATTCAAATTTGTTAGATAGTTAGACTATAGAGATTCTTGATATTTTCCACATTGGTTATGGATATGGAATAATTAGATTTATAAGAAGAAACAAACCATTGAGTTTGTTTGAAACTTCGATTAGAACACGATGCGGTGTGGTGAGTTGATAATATCGTGGTTTTGTTAAGGTGTACAAAACAAAATCTTTATTTTGTTAAAAAATTACGATTTGATTGTCGCTACTAAAACCAATTATTTCTACATAAAGATTTAAAAATGACTATATTATCCTTACTTGTACTACTAAATCAATAATTTGTGTTTTTATTATTAAAAATAAAAACGTATATTAGTCTTTGACAAAAATCACGATAATGATATCATAATTTTGTCAACATACTTAAAAATCACGACCATTCATCTTACCACACTTCACCACACCTCACCACCACAATTTTAAAAATCTATACTAAACAAACTCAATTATTTGTTCAGATCTTTTATATGGTAACCTCCTCCCCTTAACATTTTGTTCGTACAAGCTATCTCATCCTAATTTCGCATAGACTCTATAACTAGCGATCAACTTATATGGGAGAATTTCTAAAATACACATCACTCAAGTTCCACATTACCAAATTAAGCATCCTTTTAAAATCATTACACAATTAATCATCTTTCATTATTTTATTGATATATATATTAATTGTTTATATTTTAAATATATTATACAAAAATAAAAGTTTAAAGAGTTAATTGAAATTTTTCAAAATATTAAAAAAGTAAACTTATTTTGTAACACAAATATAGGAATGGATTCGATTGAAACCACCCGATTACGTGATCTTGAGTCAGGTTAATTGAGTTCAGGTTTTGTACGAGTTAAATTAAAATGAATATTTGGTTGTTGGTTTAGCTTTTCAAAATCACAGTGAGTTGTGATGAGCGTACCGTGCGTTGAGATGACAGTGATAATTATTATCGGAATTTGGAAAATTGTTTGCAAAAACTACGATGATTTTAATAAAATGTCTATTTTAACATTTATATTAATATATTTATTATATGAATATAAATAAAATAAAAAACAACAAAATTCTGAAATTTTCAACAAAAAATAAAAATCTATAAAAATTTTAAATTCTATATATTTCTAATAAAAATATATCATATTTTAATTTCTCGATCTAATATAGACATGAACATAATTAGCCGAATTCATATCTACGTAATCAGGTCGGGTCTTGGTAGCTACAAAATAAGTACTTTTTTAATATTTTGAATAATTGCAATTAACTCCACTTTTATTTTTGTATAATAGGTTTAAAATATAAACAACTAATATATATATCAATAAAATAATGAAAGATACTTAATTGTGTAATGATTTTAAAAAGATGGTTAGTTTGATAATTTGGAACTTGAATGATGTGTATTTTAGAAATTCTCCCCAACTTATATAATATAATATTCATAATCTAGAGAAAGCGGATAAACTACTACCTCATGTGTTTCATATCGACGGTATTACAACAAGTATGTTTAAAATCGAGCTACACCAGTATTTTGATATGTATTTAAAATTAAAATAAACAAAAAAATATTTTTTATAAAATTTGGTTCGACCGATATATCGGAGATATCAATCACAACCCGTGTGCATTGGTACTACCAAAATAAGGGGCATTTAAACAAACATTCTAGAAAATAGGCATAAATTGTGTGATTTATGATTTATCTTGTTATTCGGTTATTTCTTAACAAATTATTTATTGAGTTTGTTTGGTATAGCTTTCAAAAGTACGGTGTGGTGAGATGTGGTGAGATGCGGTGAGGTATAGTGAGATGTGGTGAGATATGATTATCGTGAATTTTTAAATATGTTTAGTAAAATTGTGATATTATGATCGTGATTTATGTAAAAATACTAATATACTCTTATATATATATAATAATAAATATAATTATATTATAATTAATAGAAGTAAAAGTAAATTAGTCTTTTCTAAAATTACGATGAGACCACAGCTAATTTTAACAGCTGTGATGATATCGCTATTTTTTAACGATTATTACATCGCAATTAAGTTTGTGTTTTGTGTACCATAAGAAAATCACGATCTGAGCATCGCATAACATCTCACCGCAGTTTTAATTTGAGTTCCAAACAAACCCATTAATTTAAAGTTTGTATTACTTCTCCGATTCGAAATTAATAACTCCATTTACAATTAGCATACATCATTTTTACTAAATAAATTATACATAATTTCACAATAATATGAATGGTGCAATTTGATATAATATAATATTAATTATAATAATCCTATAATTGTTATTTTGAGCAGATCACATTTAAAGTTTGCATTATTTATATAATATGATATATTAATTTCTCAAAGTTGTATAACAAATATAATACTAAAAGTTTTTTAATACAAAATTAATTTCAAATTTTTAAAATTTCGACAAAATAATACTTATATTTTGTATTTTTATTGTCAAAATAAGTATTTAAAGTTTAATATATATATTTTATTTGAAAAATTATAGAACGTTTTTCCAAAATATATTTAGATCTAACTTCCTCTTCAATAACTAGAATCTAAAAATACTTGCCTTCTGACACGTGGCAAATCCACATAAAATAAAATAAAATCAGTAATTTGACTAGCAGAGCTTGTGAAGAAGAAACAATGAGCCCATCAACATTTCACCACAACGATGCTCCGTCGACTGCCGGAGTATTCACCGGCGCTCGCTCTTCTCAGTTAGGGATCAATAAACATTCCCACGCCATAAACAAGCGTCCCCCGCCGTCTCCAACTGAAGATCAAACAAAACCTCCGACGAAACGTAATCCGGTGATCATATACACCGATTCTCCAAAGATCATTAAGGCGAAAGCCCGTGATTTTATGGGTCTCGTACAGAAACTGACAGGCATTTCACGATCGGAAGATGAGAAGGCGGTGAAAGATGACGCCGGAGAAAAGGATACGGCGGCTAGGGTTACGGATGATGAGTTTATTTGCGGCGGAGGGGATATTCAGGGAGTTTTATCGATGACTGAGGATTGTTCAATTGATGAAGCTCTGTTAGATCTCAATCTGAGTGAAGAACTTAAAGCAATGTTTCAGTCTCCTTCTTCTTCGTTTTATTGAATACTGAGATTGTTTCATTTATATTTACCAGAGGTTTTTGGGGTGTCTATAATGCATAATATGTTATTTTCAGGCTTATGTGCTTTGTTTGAGGTTTAGAAAGGGTGATCATTTCCCACAACCCCAACGGCGGTGTAAAAAGCATGTCCGAAATTACAAATATAATACATTTTTTGATAAAAAATATACATTTATAGTCTTTCAACTTCAATTAAATATAAATAAGACATCTCAAGTTTCTAATACCGTTTATGATTGACACTTTAACGAACTCGTAAATTTTAATATTTCATACACAATTGTCGAATAACAATGATAATTTTTGTATTATTTTTCAAACGGGTCCTATCTGTGTATTTTGTGATGAATTTTCAAATGGATTTCAACTTACGGAAAACTGTGTGCTAAATGCCAGAGGTAAAAAACAAATAGTATTGATAACTTTAGGTGTCATTCTTGCAATTTCGTAAGTTCGATGGCATGCTCTTTACAAAACTCATAAGTTTGGGAGCTAATTATGTAATTTTCTCGTTTAGAAAGTTCTTCAATTTTTGTAGAAATTAAGGATTAAATGCCCTGATCCAATAAAATTTGTTATAAATAGTTATGTAGTTTAAATGATATATAATTTATTTTTATAGCTTTAAAGCTCATACGTTTTTATACTATTTTATTTTTCTAAAACGAAACATATCAATCTGAAACTCACTTGAGACTGTGATGACTTGTAGAAATTAAGAATTCAATAGGCTAGAAAGAGTCCTTAGATTATCTCCAACGGACGCTCAATCTGATTGGACGTCCACATGCACTTAATTTTCTACCATATATTGAGTTTGTTTGGTATAACTTTTTAAAATTACGGTATGGTGAGATGTGGTGAGGTGCGGTGAGGTGTGGTGAGATATGATAATCGTGAATTTTTAAATATGTTTGGTAAAATTGTGATACTATGATCGCGATTTACGTAAAAATACTAATATACCATTATATATATATAATAATAAATATAATTATATTATAATTAATAGAATTAAGGGTAAATTAGTCTTTTCCAAAATCATGATGAGGTCACAGCTGGTTTTAACAGCTGTGATGATATCATGATTTTTTAACGATTATCACATCGCAATTAAGCTTGTGATTTGTGTAACATAAGAAAATCACAATCTGAATATCCTCCGCACCTTACCGCAGTTTTAATTTGAGTACCAAACAAACACATCTCCCTTTCCTCAATCAACTTAAAAAATAATTATATAAATATATTTTAAAAATAAAATATATTGTAATTAAGATTTAAAATTATTAAAGTGTCGATAATTATTTTTTAGGATTAAGGAAAATAAGAGTAAAAATTCAAATAAAAATTTATGTATATTTTTATTATCGATGATATTGTAATGAATTGATATATCGAAAATGTCGATAATATTAAAGTATATCGTTAAATATAACGAGCATTTTTGTAGTATTAGTGATAATTATTAATTAATACGATACAAAAATTTCATATTTAAATATTGATAGAATATTTATTACATTTAAAATATTGTATTAAAAAAATAATTAAAATTTATAAGTGTCCGGATATTATTGTAAGGATCGAAGGAAAGTTGTTTATAAAAATATTAATGTTAATATTAATAGTAAAGAAATCTGAGGTGTACATAGAAAAAACTGACTTGTACCGAGAAAAGCTGATTTGTATAGAGAGAATGAAGTTTCCGGACGGATATGGTTAGAGATAAACTTATAGTCTAGTCCGTAAGCTAGGCTGCACGGGCACGACGTTTTTCCAGAAGTTCACATTTTTGCATATGTCGGATACCGTTCACATTTTTCAGAAAAAGCTAGACTTGTACCGAGAAAAAGCTGATTTGTATAGAGAGAATGAAGTTTCCGGACGGATATAGTTAGAGATAAACTTATAGTCTAGTCCGTAAGCTAGGTTGCACGGGCACGACGTTTTTTCAGAAGTTCACATTTTTGCATATGTCGGATATCGTTCCTGTGTTCGACTTATAATACACATGTCCAATATTTATAATATATATTATATTTTTAATTTTTTTAATTTTATAATTTTACTTTCAATTTCTTTATTTTTGTACTAAATATTTAATTACTCAATTAACTATATGATTATTATCATATATTAATAGTATATGACATATTATTTAACTTGCGCCATACATCTTGATATTTTTGTTTATATTGTATTACTTTTATATTTTTAATTCATACGTGTCATTGACGTATCCTAATGGACACTTTAAAATAACCGTATCCCAGCTCCCATTTTTGTCGTTTTAAGTGTCAACGTATTACGTATCCAACAATATAGTCTTCAAAAGAAATGAATCATATTAAAAAATTTAAGTTAAATCAATTATTAATGGTATCACTACTCTTATAATCTATAACATTTATATTTTTCATATTCCATTTGAGACATTTTACTTTAATAAAAATATGAATGTAATACTAAATTTAAAATAGTGATATGAAAACCCGGTGGATTGGATCACGCCCGATCTATAAAATATGTTAATTGATTCGACTTTTATTCGTGTGTCTTATGTATATGGATTTGATTTGGTCTCAATATTTAGAAATACGATCCAAACCGCTACGGGTGAGCAAAAATTTTGGAATACCGAATACCATACCGAAATTTTGTTATTTCGGTATTTGATATTCGTTATTTGGTATTTATTTTTATGAAATTATGAAATTTGGTATTCGGTAAAAAAAAAGGGTATATACCGAATTACCAAATTAATTTATATAATATTTATATATTTTAAAATTTTTAATTGAGCCATAATTCCTTCCATTATTAATATCGAATTTTGATATCTTAACATATTGGAAAATCATTAGTATGAGATTTCACATATTTGTCTAAATGACTCGTAATATTATTGTTATGTCAAACTACACAATTTCTTCTGAATCTGTTATTGGAGTATAAACTTGAAGAATTGAATATTGTTTTATTGCATAAATACAATAATGTGATCAATGACTTAATCATTGTCTTTTTAAAATATTTTTCTATATATTTGATTTTAGACATACATGAAATATTCTTGATTATTTTTGTAGGCGATTTAACTTTGGTATTTTGGTACCAATAACGAAATACCGAAATTATTTCGGTATTTCGGTTCGGTACCAATAAAATATTGGATTGGAATCGATATTCGATTTTGTTGATAATTTGTAATTCGGTATTTCAATATTTAGTTTTGTTTGGTATTTGGTACCGAACGCTCACCTCTACAAACCGCATTAGATTTTTAATATTTATTTTTGAGCGGCTTTGCAAGAGGCAATTAAACTTTAAAATATTATATATATAATGATTTCAAATTTGGAGAGTTACAAAAATAGATTGGAAACCCTGATGACCAATATATTGATTGATAAACTTTAATAATTATAAATGTTTAATATTTTAATAATTATATAACTGACTCTATAATATAAAAAATATATAAATAATGTATAATACATTGAAAATTACAAATACATCTTAAGTTGTTAAATCACAAACAAAGAAAAGATGAAACTGCTATTGTACTAGGGGTGGGACACCCAACCGCTTAACCGTATAACCGAACCGATTTTAATCGGTTAAACGGTGTCGGTTATATGGTTAATCGGTTTTTACGGTTCGATTTCATATAGATTAAAACGATTATACGGTCGGTAATCGGTTTTATTTATTAATATCGGTTGTTATGTCGGTTAACCGATTAATTTTTTAATTAATACACATAACAATTTCTCACCTCCTATCTCACATGTCACAAGACCTATATTTTCATTCTCTAAATAAAAGAAATTATACTTACTTGATATTATGATTGATAGAATTTTTTATATGTTTTGTTGTTGCTCCGTCTTTAAATATACTCTATTAATATTTTCTTTTTTTACTATAACTAATTGAATATTTGGTGGCAATTTTTGAGTATTTTATGTGTTTATTATTTTTATTGTTATGATTTTCTTGTTTTTAGATTTAATTTTTCGTATTTTAAAATCTTTCTAAGTATGATAATATTTAATTTTTGGTTATATTGGGAATTAGAGTTTCCAACTATAATAATAATACACAAATAATAATAATAAACTCACTCAGGGACTGAGTAGAAATTATGAATTGGAATGGTGATTGTAATGGACTAAGCCCAATGGGCCTAAAATCAGGTCCAAACCGTATTTTTTTTTTTGATTGTAAAAGTATCCGTTTAGGTTAGACTTTATAAATGATACAAAAGAAGTTACTAACAACTATAAATAGGTATAAATTATTGTACATTTAAAAAGTGCATAGATATTAATATATAAAAATATTAAACTCAAAGTTTATTGTCCTTGATATTAATTACACTAGAAGTACAATAAGTTTAAAATGGTCCACATTGTACACACTTAGTGTTCTCAATTAGTGGTCCACAATGACTAATTCCATTTTTGGACATTATTAAAAGCACTAGAAACACAACCCCAATGGATGTTTGTCCTAATTTCTCAATATATTAATTACATACAAACTCTCTAGTGGTTTTGTAGTATTAAATAATCAATAATATTATATCGTGTTTGGACATGTGTAGTATTGACTGATATTTATGATTATATCATCACGAAAAGTAAGTTAAATATACGGTAAGTAATTCATTATTCTTTTGTTCATTTGGTAGGGTTAGGTGGTTGGATTAGTGATCGCTTCTATTCAATTGATCCATTTTTAATAATGGTCAGATCGGTGGTTATGAAAATATCTTATAATGATCGGTGGTTATCGTTTTGAACGATTTGATAAAAAAAGAACGAAAATGTAATTCTAAAAAACCATTAGATTCATAAAATAGTTTGTATAATATTGAAAATTCAATCTACTATTTATAAATTGGTAATATCTACAATTTTGCGATATTCGATTTTGATCACAATTTTTATGAAAACAAGTCAAAAATATTTTTTTGCCTAAATGTAGGGGTGTGCATGAAAATCCGGTGATCTGAAAAACAAGGTAACCAAACCGATTTTTCGGTTATCCGAACCGCAAATACTTAATCGGATCGGATACGGTTTTTCAAAATTCATATCCGATCCAATACGATATTTATATTATATTATATATATATTTTTAAATTTTATAAAATTAAAACGTTATATATGGTAATATAGTTGTTCCTTATTATAAATATTTGTTTTTTGTATTAATATTTTTTTCTATTTTATTATTATTTTTCAAAAATAAGTGATATGGAAGAATATCAAGTAATCAATATTGTAGATTGATTTTTGAAATTCATGTTTTTAGTAAGTTAGATAATTATTCGTATATTTTATATTATCATTTAAAATTTATTTAATTTTACAATTGATTTTATTTTTATATGTTGTGATTAGGAATATCTAAATGAATTATGTTTTAATTCAATTCATGTATTGAATTCAAGTTTTGGACGTTTGAAAATTCTGAATATATTTTTTTTGTTTTATAATTTGTATATTTATCAATAACATTTTTTTGTGATTACTGATAATTTACTATAATTAATTAAAAATAAAAAATAATTATTAGGATATCCACAAATCGATCCGTAAACCTATCCGTAATCCGATCCACTATTGCGGATCGATTTCGGATCATGATTTTTATGATCTGTATCCATCGGATCGGATTAAAGAAATGATGATTGGATCGGTTACCCGATTCACGCACACCCCTACCTAAAACTAGTTATATAAGATATTTTCGACCGTCGGAATGATTTTTGCACAATCGGTTTTTCAGTATCAATTAAACCATCCACCCTAATACAGACCAACCAATCCCGACCCAATGTAATTCAACAAAATGACCTCACAACTCTAAATAATTTAATCTAATTTCCTTATTTCTATTTTCATTTTTTATTTAAAAAATAATTTACTCTAAAGTCACATTCATTAAATTTGGCTAATGAATGTTTTTTATAAATAAATATAAGTGTAATTTATGTAGGTTTGTTATTTTGTAATAAAAAAATTAATAAATGTTTTTTATTATATTATAATTATAGTGGATAAATGATGTGTACCGACCAATCCACCGTCACCCAACTAACAAAGGACGCGCTTTAATTTAAGAAACGTGGGAGGAATATTGATTGATTCTCAGTCAAACACGTTTCTTTCACCCAATTAATTCCTTTTCTTTTTCTTTATTTCTACAAATATATTTGCCAATTAATTCCTTTTCTTTATTATATTAATATTTTTCAAGAATTTTTCTTTATGCAAACGTTAAAATAGATGATTATCCACNTCACCCAACTAACAAAGGACGCGCTTTAATTTAAGAAACGTGGGAGGAATATTGATTGATTCTCAGTCAAACACGTTTCTTTCACCCAATTAATTCCTTTTCTTTATTATATTAATATTTTTCAAGAATTTTTCTTTATGCAAACGTTAAAATAGATGATTATCCACTCATCACTCTTGTCATAATGGACCAACTTCACATAAAATATCATATTAATTGAAATTAAATAATATTAAAGTGACAAAATCACTTCATATAAAAAATATAAATAATATCCATTATTCAAGGTATCATATGAATTTAAATATAAATAATATGAATATTATAAATATATCACATTTTCATAATCACTTTTGAAATATAGCCATATTTGCTTGATTTATTTTAAATTTAAAAAAATGTTTATTAAAATCTTAAAAAATAACAAAGTACTTAATTTTAATTATTTTGTTAACAAAATAATTAAATTAATAACATTTCAAATGTGGTTCAATAATTCAGTCAAAATTAGGTTTAACGAGCAAACTGTATTTGAGAATACTTGTGATAACTTAGCACATGTGATAAATAATATATCGAACCAAAGTTCATATAATACCAGATAAAAATAATTAGAAAGACGTAAATGATGGTATATCTAATCTTGCTTTAAACTTTAATGAGAAAATGACGTAACTCCCAAACTTTCATAGTTCTAACAATTTTATTCTATATAATTTGTAATGTATCTTTAGTGCTCAAACTTTAAAGTTTTGAAAAATTAATCATTTAAATTTGAAACATTTTGCAANAAAAATATAAATAATATCCATTATTCAAGGTATCATATGAATTTAAATATAAATAATATGAATATTATAAATATAACACATATTTCATAATCACTTTTGAAATAAAGCCATATTTGCTTGATTAGGCTGGCTTGATTTATTTTAAATTTTTAAAAATGTTTATTAAAATCTTAAAAAATAATAGAATACTTTAGTTAACAAAATAATTAAATTAATAACATTTCAATAGTTGTTCAATAATTCGGTAAAAAATTAGGTTTAACGAGCAAACTGTATTTGAGAATACTTGTGATAACTTAGCACATGTGATAAATAATATATCGAACCAAAGTTCATATAATACCAGATAAAAATAATTAGAAAGACGTAAATGATGGTATATCTAATCTTGCTTTAAACTTTAATGAGAAAATGACGTAACTCCCAAACTTTCATAGTTCTAACAATTTTATTCTATATAATTTGTAATGTATCTTTAGTGCTCAAATTTTAAAGTTTTGAAAAATTAATCATTTAAATTTGAAACATTTTGCAAATCAAATTCTCAAAGTGACAAAATCAATCTCCGAAATTTGATTTTGTCGATTATTTCAATTCCCAAAATTGAAAAAATTGTTGACCAATTATGTCATACAATAATTTAGGAAATAATTTCGCCAAAACTTACAAAATATAATGATCAATTTTGTCATTTTAATATTTTAGTGATCACAATTTTAAAAATTTGATGACAAAAATTGTACAAACTCCCAAAGTCAATATATTGTCCCACATCTGTTGTACAAGTCATGGTTTTAAAAACCGGTCAAACCGGTGGATCGGAAATGCTTTTTACTGGTTGGATCGGAGGATCGAATCGGTTTGAATCGATTTAATAAAAAAAAATAATGTTAGTGAACAATAGAAATATATTTTAAAATATTTTTTTACGAAGAACTCTAAATAAATTCTTAAAAAATGTAATTAGGTAATATAAAAAAGTTTTAATATATATTTAAAAAAAAATAAAAAGTTTTAATATAAATTCTTAAAAACAGATTTTTTAACCGGTTTTGAGTGAAATACACCAGTTCAACCGGATTTTTTGGCTCCAAAACCGGTTTTTAAAATAATAGGCTAACCGCTTTTTAAAATAATAGGTCAACAGGTTTAAAGAAGATCAGGATAATGAACGATTCCCGACCGATCCGACCGGTTTTTTAAAACAATTGTATAATTAGAAATCTTATAATTTATAAGAAATGTGATATCATAAATAATCGGTTTGATCAAACATTTTAAATATAATTTACTTATTTTATGAACTGTGCTATACCCAAGGAAGTCATATCGATCGGTACCACTCGTATCGGTCCCGACCAGTACGAGTGATTTTTATGATATACCGGCGATATATAGGAATACCGATGTACCGATCACGATCGATATTTACCGGTATGACCGGTATACCGGGCAGTATACCACCGGTATGACTTCCATGGCTATACCAATACTTTTTCGGCCTATTAAATCCTCAATTTCTAAAAAACATTTATATAAGAGGTTTCAAAATGATAAATAGAAACTAATTCCACTTTTCATTTGAGTTGTAGGAGAAATATGGGATCAAATTACGAAGAGGGAAAAGTTGTCCGAAGAGGGCCATGGACGCTTGAAGAAGACAATCTTCTGATTCAGTTCATCGGCTGCTACGGCGAAGGAAGATGGAATTCTTTAGCTAAACTCGCAAGTACGTAATCTGATTGGATCATTCTGATTCTGATTCTGATTCTGATTTTGATTTTGTTTTTGATTATAGGACTGAGAAGAACTGGGAAAAGCTGCAGATTAAGATGGCTTAATTACTTAAAACCAGATATCAAACGTGGGAATCTAACTAGCCATGAACAGCTTCTCATTCTTGAGCTTCATTCAAGATGGGGTAACAGGTTTGACTTTATGTTTCTCTCTACAAATATGATTTCTTCAAATCTTTTACGGTGTGATTTCTTTCTTCATATATGTTATTTTTATGCACACTCTTTACGTAAATTGATCAAATTCTATAAATTTAACAGAACGTATAAGAGTAATCATTCTTCGATGAGTTCTTTAGATTTAAGTTTGCAAGTGGTCTAAAATTAGATTCGAGTTATATATTGATCGCTTTTGTTCGATGGTCTTTTCTATTAGAATTTTTTTTCTAACCTAGAATAGACTAGCCCAAAACCTACACACGTGCGATATCATGTAGAAATTCAAGTGTTTGAATAGTATATGTTTAACCTTTTTCAAATGTGCAAATTTGTCCCATATCGGAGGTGAGATGCAATGTAGATTGGTTTATAAGTATGATTGAATATCATAATAAATGATTTGTTCAAGTATTTTACGTTGTAGTATCATCCTCTTAGGCACTGTATCTGTAAGACCTCACAATTGGGGAAAAAATAAAACCGTGAGAACTATATGAAGTTATTAGGGTTAGCGTAGTTCAACACGAATAATATCGTGTAAGTGAGAGTCGGATCGTTACACTATTCGAGCACATTCTCACATAAAATTAACATGACTTTATAAATTTAAGAACCATGGTAAATAGAAGAAGTGAATTATATTGTAAAAAAATAACATCTTATATGCTAGTTGTGTATTATTTGATACAAAATTAACATGGGTCCAACTTAAGACTTCATTTATTTTTATATGTTTACTCTTACTACTTATCTAGATATAGATCGTTTTATATTTGACACATAGGCCTATTTTTTTATACCATAGTTTTTTTATTGTCAAACCCGAGATAGACCAACCAAAACTCATCCGGTGCTTCGATACCTTATACAATTGAATGACATAGAAGTGAATTACTAATGATATATGTTTAATATTGTTACTTGCAGATGGTCGAAAATTGCGCAGAATTTACCGGGAAGAACTGATAACGAGATAAAGAATTACTGGAGAACTCGTGTTCAAAAACAAGCTCGTCAGCTTAAACTTGATTCAAACAGTACTAAATTCATGGAAGCAATTCGTTTGTATTGGATGCCAAGATTACGAGAGAAGATCGAGCAGAATCACACCTACGAGACACAGATTCGCAATCCCGATCCCGTTTCTCAATCCGATCCCACAAATTTTTACAATAATCCAAAGCTTTTACCTTTTGAAGGCTCCAAATATGAGTTCTCAAATGAAGTTTCGGTGTTCGATTTAGAGACGAATGATCGTCCAATAGAAGGAGGGCACGTGGAGGATGTTGATTGGCTAGGGGATTGGAGTGTAAACATTAGCAGCAGTAATTGCAGTTTATTGGAGTCTAATATACCAATGTTTCAGCAATACTAATATTACAATAATTGTTATATTATATATATGTTTATGTATTGATTCTTGTCTGAACAAAGATTGTAAATTTATGTGTATTGTATTTTGTGTTGTAATTTTAGGTTACTGATTAGATGTTCATATTGGATAATCAGTATACGAATATTGCTTACTCATTTAATAACGATAAAATAGGTTGGGTCCACTCGGGATATAGTCAAATCCACGATTATATCCTGAAAATAATGTATTTCCAACTATTAGATGAATTGTGGTGTTAATTGTTGGGAATACGTGTAAAATCGATTATGATTAAAAAACCGAGAATAGTGAAGAAAACAAAGAAGACCCAGAAATTTTAATATGGAAAACCTAAGTGGGTAAAAACCCATTGATCGATGACACGATCAAAATCTATTATTGAAAGAATCACAAGTAAGTTCTCTATAAATAAATCCAAAGAATTAAGAATAATAAATTAATAATTAGTCCTCATTATAAATTATTTTCTACTACATTCATTCCTCATAAAAAGGTGTTTACGGGTGTGCAAATTTTAATATATATTAAATAGTATATTGTTAATATTTATTTGCTTTTAATTAAATGTTGTTAACAATAATAAATAATATAAATATTTTATTTAAATACACATAATTAGTGCTAATTTTTAATTTCTTAGTAATTGTTTGAAAAAATATAGGTGAGTTTTGATGATAAGAGAAGTTCAAAGGATTAGTCAAATCAAAGGAATGTGTGACGTGGACGGCATTGCAAAGAAACAAAAAACCATTAAATTCAACTTTTTTCTAGTGAACAAGTTTGAGTTGAATACTAGCGCCTTTTATGACTATAATTACGGTTGTGAACAAATTGAATCGGTTCGCGAATATCTCAAGTTGAGTTGGTTAATGCTCGAATTTTTTGAATTGATGTGACCTCGGTTTGAATTCTTAATGTAATGACCCTAAGGACTCAACATTTTTAAAGAATCAAGTTAAGTTCGCGAGCCAATAATATTTATATATATCAATAATACAATATATATATATATATAATATTTAATTTATATTATATATATTATTTTAATTTAACCCATCAATTGAACAAAAACCTGAATCATATATTTTTTGGTTTTAACCGTTCTGAAGGTCGAAACGAGTATTGTATATTTCGAGACGAGTTCGATCCTTAAAAAATGTAAAATTCAGTTCGACTCGTTTGCACCCTTAGTTAATAAGGCTCTATATAATATAATGAAGTCATATGGATCGGTAGAAGAAATTGAAATAATTTTCGTATATAATTTATTATTATAAATCCATAAAGTTAAAAAATATTATATTTAAAATTGTACAAATATAATTTATAATAATGTATTTGGAATTTGATTTGAGTGCTAAAATAATGATTAACTACTATAGCTAATGTTAGTGTTCTTGTTGTGATAATGAATTATTGTGACATATTGTTATGGAATTATAAATATATTTAATTTATTAGTAGTATTATTATTGAATACAACAATTATAATACTTATTGAGATTAGATTCATGGGCATAAGCACCTATGATTAGACATTTGGGCTTTTATATCTTCATATGATTTAGGCCCATTACATATGATTTGGGCTTCACAATAATGGGCAATTCATGAAGCTCAATCTAAATACATAAATTAATAGATAATTATTTGATATATATTATATTTTGTATTTAATATAATATTAAATACTATTATTTTGAAATTTATTTATTTTAATTTATGATATTGTGCTATTGTTCAATTTGGGTTTACCATTGGAGGGTTTAGTACCCAAATATAAAAGTACGCTAATATACCAAACGATATAAATGATTTGTTTCTAACTCAAATTAAAAAGGTGGTGAAATGCGATATTAAGATCGTGATTTTTTTATAGTACACAACACAAACTTAATTGCGATGTAATAATCGTTAAAAAATCACGATATCATCACAATTATTAAAACTAACTGTGATCTCATCATGCTTTTGAAAAAGACTTATTTACACCTACTTCTATTAATTATAATATATTTATATTTATTATTTTTGTATATATAAGAATATATTAATATTTTTAGATTATAATTCTACAATTTTACTAAACATATTTAAAAATTCATAATCTCATATCTCACCACAACTCACCACACTTCAATTTTAAAAAATTGAACCAAAGAAACCCAAAAACACGATATCACCCAAAGTTTGGGTTCTCTTTCATAACATTACGACATAGATCCATCGATAGTTACGTTGTTTAGTTGCAACGAGTTCCAATCAACACAAAAGCCAAGTTAAATAATAGAAACAACACGATGATTCATCTAGAATTGCTTCTATACAAGACAAACCAACTTCGAAACACAGTTCCAAAATCACATCAATCAATTCGTGCCGATTTTTGCGAGAGAAAATCGAATAGACATATACATACACATAAACATACACAGCACAATATAGAGATGATTTCAAAGGAAGCAATAACAATTAAAGTACCTTTACGAGCCATGTTTAGTTGACTGAAAACTTTTTAAAATATTTGGTAACTGAAATTTCTTCTTTGAGGATTTATCCTTTGTATCAGAGCTGCCTTCTCCTCCTGGACTCTCGGGTCTATGCTCATTGCCGGAGGTTCTTCCGCTAGTTCCATTGCTAAAATAGCCGCTTCCAGTTTGAAGAACGACTGATCTCGAAACTGTGAACGAGGAGTAGATCGTATCTCGCTGTTTTAACAGCTCATCAACCTGTTTGAAATTGCAGTAAGATAATGAGAAGGTAAGGAAAAAAATATCCTTTCTTTGTTTGATATGAGAATCTTGCACATAATATTCCCTCTTAATACTTGTGGAATCATATTTGTCTATAGTAATTTATAATGAGAAAATGATGCATTCAATCTACAAACTTGATCGTAACTACATATTTAGTCCCCAAGCTTTGACGTTTTCAAAAATTTGGTCCTCCAAATTTGCAACATTTGACAAATCAAAAAGTGGCAAAACTAATCCCCGAATTTTGATTTTAGTCGAAAACTTCAAGTGCCAAAATTGAAAACAGAGATATAACGATGGAATTACCAAAACCATGAAATTATGAGGACCAAATTTGTGCATTGCCCAATTTATAATATTGGAAGCTAAAAACAGAGATATAACGATGGTCTCGCAAGAAAAGTTGGCGATTTATATGGGAAAAACTTACAGATTTCTTTTCCTGAGCATATCTATTGGTGACTTCTTGAAATTTTGCTAATGCCTGTAAGAATCAGGACAAAGTGGGTAAATTTTTCTAAAAAATGGCATAATACATGAAACTGCTTTACCTGTCTATATTCTGTTTCAAATTGACGTAACTCAGTTTTCTTGCTTAAAATCTGAGCTTCAACATCCTTAAGTTTATGAGTAGTATCCTCGTACGATTGTGCACAAACGGCCTCGATTGTGTAAGTAGCTGTGTTGAAGAAGTTATCTCCTGTTTATTCACAAACGAACATAGATTGTGACGTATTCTCAAATATTCATACACAAAATCGAAACAAGGAAGAATACTATAGCATATCTAACCATAAACAGCAAATATGTGAGTGCCCGGCTTTAACTCTGACACCTCACAAGGTTGAAGTCCTTCTAATTTTTTGAAGAAAGCAGCTTCGGGGTCTTTGGCCATTGCCAACTATACCAACAATTGATGTGCTTATCAATAAAAAAGAGAAAATGACACATTCAGTTCCAAATTTTCGTAGTTTTGATATATTTGGTTCTCATAGTTTGTAACTGTACATTTAGTTATCAAATTTTAAGGCTTTGGCAAATTTTATACTCCAAGTTTACAAAATTTGGCAAATCAGATCCTTAAAATGGCAAAATCGGTCCTCGAATTTTGATTTGAGCCACGGACTTCAAATGGCAAAATTTTCAATTTTGAGGATCAATTATGCCATATACACAAATTTTTGGGAACTCGTTTTGCTAAAAATTACAAAGTATGACGACCGGTTTTGCTATTTTCATACTTTGCGGCTCACAATTGCCAAAATCATGAAACTATGAGAACCAAATTTTCGTCTTACCCAAAATTGACAATAAAAATTGTACGCTGCGACAGGAAAGTGATCAATAAAAAAACAGGAATATAAATTACTTACAGCATTAACCGTGGAATCCATTCTATACACTTGAAAGCGCAAGAAATACATCCCTGCGGTTGTAACCTTGCCTGTCTTCTCACTATTTTCCTGTAAAAAATGCACGCAACAATGAAATTTGTAAGACAATGCATAATACTCGCATTCAGATGAAAAACCGAACATGTTAAATATTAAAGCAGCTTTATAAAATAAGCAGAAATGCTCTGATAAACAAGTTGCTCAAATTGATAGCCATAATAAAGGGGCAGTATAGTCGAGAAAAAATAAGTATAAGTCATATGTACTCTTCTAAGTATACTAATATTACCTGCAAAGCTAAACTATATCCTCCATTTATATCTTGTTCAAAGAACAGAAGCTGAACAACAAACGTTAACTAGTGTTAGAATAAATCCAAGGTACATAAAAATAAAGAAAAGTGTAATAATATTTCGCTCTATTATCCTTAAGAAAACATCAATGCGTATTTTTTCTCTTTTGGGATGAAGCAAATGACCCTCATAAGACTCAATTAAAAGTGTCGTATATTTTTAGAGTTTAGTTTCAGTGACTCAATGAAAAATTGACCTTAAATTTGCTTTGAGAAGCAGAAGTAACTCTAATCACAATTCCTGATGCTGCTTGCTCATCACTGATGGTTACACCATAGAAATGAGCACACTGCTTGTCTACCTAATTTAATGAGAGGAAAAGGATGATAACGTTAAATACTAAAAATATACGATAGAAAAAATAAAAATATGTGTACCTTTCCACTTTGTGAGGTTCCAAGTGGAAGAGGTAGAACTGTTACAGTGCCATTCAAAGCCTCTTCAAGAACATTAGCAGAAACAGTCGTCTTTATGGGAACACCCAGCTTGCTAAAAGGTTAGAAAACACTTAATGCTAACATGAAAACAAATAAATTCTAAGGATATAATAAATACCTGAATAAAGCAGCAAACACAGTGTTAACAGTTCCAAGATTTGACAAATCAACCTCCATATCTAATCCCTCGGCATCCAGTGTCTTATTTCCATCAAAAGATGCAAAGAAATAAAACGATCCTTATGCATATTATGAAAAACAATATCATTAACATCAAAAGGCTTGAAAATGATTTTCTAAAATTGTCTAACAAAAATTGGAGCACCTCAAACCCTGAATTGTCATATTGTCTTCGCTTTTCCGGGTCAGATAGAATTCCATACGAGTACGCTACCTCCTTGAAAAGCTCTGAAGCTTCAGGATTATTAGTATTCTTGTCGGGGTGATACCTGATTGGTAAGATTCAGCATTCCGATTTGTATTCAATGAGCACAGAATAGTTATTTAGAAAAATGAGATCTGATGCTCCAGTAAAAAAAATGAAGACACCAGCAAAACGAAGAACTGAATTCCCAAAAGAAAAATGCAAAAATGAAATTNCGTGGAATCCATTCTATACACTTGAAAACGCAAGAAATACATCCCTGCGGTTGTAACCTTGCCTGTCTTCTCACTATTTTCCTGTAAAAAATGCACGCAACAATGAAATTTGTAAGACAATGCATAATACTCGCATTCAGATGAAAAACCGAACATCTTAAATATTAAAGCAGCTTTATAAAATAAGCAGAAATGCTCTGATAAACAAGTTGCTCAAATTGATAGCCATAATAAAGGGGCAGTATAGTCGAGAAAAAATAAGTATAAGTCATATGTACTCTTCTAAGTATACTAATATTACCTGCAAAGCTAAACTATATCCTCCATTTATATCTTGTTCAAAGAACAGAAGCTGAACAACAAACGTTAACTAGTGTTAGAATAAATCCAAGGTACATAAAAATAAAGAAAAGTGTAATAATATTTCGCTCTATTATCCTTAAGAAAACATCAATGCGTATTTTTTCTCTTTTGGGATGAAGCAAATGACCCTCATAAGACTCAATTAAAAGTGTCGTATATTTTTAGAGTTTAGTTTCAGTGACTCAATGAAAAATTGACCTTAAATTTGCTTTGAGAAGCAGAAGTAACTCTAATCACAATTCCTGATGCTGCTTGCTCATCACTGATGGTTACACCATAGAAATGAGCACACTGCTTGTCTACCTAATTTAATGAGAGGAAAAGGATGATAACGTTAAATACTAAAAATATACGATAGAAAAAATAAAAATATGTGTACCTTTCCACTTTGTGAGGTTCCAAGTGGAAGAGGTAGAACTGTTACAGTGCCATTCAAAGCCTCTTCAAGAACATTAGCAGAAACAGTCGTCTTTATGGGAACACCCAGCTTGCTAAAAGGTTAGAAAACAGTTAATGCTAACATGAAAACAAATAAATTCTAAGGATATAATAAATACCTGAATAAAGCAGCAAACACAGTGTTAACAGTTCCAAGATTAGACAAATCAACCTCCATATCTAATCCCTCGGCATCCAGTGTCTTATTTCCATCAAAAGATGCAAAGAAATAAAACGATCCTTATGCATATTATGAAAAACAATATCATTAACATCAAAAGGCTTGAAAATGATTTTCTAAAATTGTCTAACAAAAATTGGAGCACCTCAAACCCTGAATTGTCATATTGTCTTCGCTTTTCCGGGTCAGATAGAATTCCATACGAGTACGCTACCTCCTTGAAAAGCTCTGAAGCTTCAGGATTATTAGTATTCTTGTCGGGGTGATACCTGATTGGTAAGATTCAGCATTCCGATTTGTATTCAATGAGCACAGAATAGTTATTTAGAAAAATGAGATCTGATGCTCCAGTAAAAAAAATGAAGACACCAGCAAAACGAAGAACTGAATTCCCAAAAGAAAAATGCAAAAATGAAATTTAATACTAAAACCATAGAATATGAGACTAAGGGCATGAATCAAGTACCAGCAACTTGGAAGGAAGCCATAAGAAAAAGTAAGTGGCAAGATGAATGTAAAAATTAACCTCACCTGAGAGCAAGCTTTCGATATGCGGCTTTAATTTCATTTTCAGAAGCATCCCTAGCAACGCAGAGCACCTCATATGGATCCTTCCTCAGTGCTGGAGCAGACTTCCCTTCCGTTTTCGAACCCTCCATTTGTTCTACGCACCTCTTATATCGCCTATAGGCTTTTCTCCTTTAAAAACTCAAAAAAAATTTCCCTTCTCTTTTATCCCTTTGACCATCAAGTATCGAAACTTAACCCGATCTAACGATCTTAATCACATCAGAACGTTGTGCGTCACCGCAAAGTATCCGCTGCCTGGAAATCTCAAAACAATAGGAATTTATTCAAATAAAATACTAGGCGTCACCGCAAAGTATCCGCTGCCTGGAAATCTCAAAACAATAGGAATTTATTCAAATAAAATACTAGGAAAACCCAGCTGTCAATCATGGCAATAGGTGGGAATTCAATGCGTCGGATAGGGCTACTTGCCATCAACGTAAAAATCAGCTAATCAGGTGATAACATAATATGAAGGAAAACACATAATCCATTTACAAAAAAAATCAAAATTTAGGGTTTTGAAGCATCACAACCTCGGATTGAAAACGAAGACGAAATTGAAAAGATCTTTGTAAGCGTTTACTTTGCCTCCTTGTCTTCCAATTTTCTTCGCTTTTTTTCAAATGAATCTAGAAGGAATTGGAAACGCGCTGCAAAATAGTCTAAATATTCATATTTAAATATTTAATTATCATTTTAATAAAATCATCTACATATATGTCCGTCCGTACAGTCATTTCTTTCTCTCCATATCATCTTTCTCTTTCTCCACATCAGCATTATCTTTCCTTAAAACTTTCTTTTTCTACATATCATCATTCTCTTTCCTCAACATTATTTTATTATTTAAATAATCGATTTCATTTTCATCACTATATCTTTATTCGGACATCTATATTTTTATTATTTTAATAAATTATTATCAAGTCATTATAACTTAGAAATTTTTATTCATAAACGTTAAAATACCAAAATAATGAAAAATGAAATATACAAAATCAAATTACGATACGTAATACAATTTTTTTTTATTTTGTTATTAAAATTTAATACAATTTGATTTTTAAAAAAAATATAAAAAAAAAATTTTAAAAAAAGAGAATGTGAGAGGTGAGAGAGGGATACCCTCTCTCCTCGTCACATCCCTGGACAATCAATGTGTTAATATGTGTTTGCCACGTTAGACTGTCCGGGCACCGTTGTGGGTGCCCTAATAACTTCTCAAACTTTCCAATCATTTATTTTTAAATTATATATCTCATCATCAATAAACAATAAATAAAAGCCACTTTCAATTTAATAAATCTTATGACTAACAATAGTTTGAAAATTACATACCCATTTGATGAAATATATAGATATGTAATGTACCGTACAATAATGTTTAAAAACCACTTTCAATTATTGAATATTAGAATAAATGTATATTTATTCTTCAAACTTTAGTAATTTTAATAAATTTAATCACTATAGTTTGTTGATGTAATGATTGTTGTTGATCTAAAACTTTTTGAAATTGTAAACACTATACACTCAAAGTTTAATAATTGCGTTGGAACTAAAGGTTCTAAAATCATTTATATTTGACTATAACATTCATTAATATTTAATTACTTAACATTGAAAAATTGTAATGATTATATCTCTAAATTTTAAAATTTTTTAAAAAATACATAAAATGTCAAAAAACAAATAACACAATAAAGAAGAAAATCGCTATTATCTATTTGAATGTAATTTACAATTTTTATGTGCATCACCTTCATAATATTTTAAATATTATCATAATTTTCTTAATATATAAATATAATGGGATTTGAGTTCTTTTATTAATGGCTCAAACAACTTGAAAAATTTGGGCCTTGCCATTGATAACATCAATGTTTTCATTCCTATTTTGGATACCTTTTCGATCCGGATCGGTACAAAAAAATTTTTTTAAGTTATTTTTTTATTGGGTCCACCCGGGTTACAACCCGGAAATCCGATACTGGATGATATCGATCAAAATACCGATGCAACCCGACTTTCATCGTACCGGATGGGGTATGAAAACATTGGATAATATTAGTCGTTAAACACTGATCATGGTTTTAAAATCCGGTCGAACCGGTGGATCGGAAATGCTTTCTACTGGTCAGATCGGAGGGTCGGATCGATTAGAATTTGTTTAATAAAAAAATAAATAATAATGTTACGAACAAGAGAAATATATTTAAAAAAATATTTTTTTACAAATAATTCTAAATAAATTCTTAAAAAATGTAATTAGGTTATATAAAAAAGTTTTGATATATATTTTAAAAAAATTAATTTTTTTTTAATATAAATTTTTAAAAATATGTTTTGAGTGAAATATACCGGTTCAATCGGATTTTTTGGCTCCAAAACCGATTTTTAAAATAATAGCCAAACCGGTTTGAATCGGATCGGGATAATGAATGATTTCCGATTGAATCGATCTAACCGTCCGGTCCGACGGGTTTTTTAAAACTACGACACTGATACAAAGAATTATGCAGTAATTATTATGGAATGCATATGCCAGCTATCATTTTTTACAATTTATATGGAAAAGGCAATTCTACACCATTGATTCACAAAGTGGAGATGAACGGTGGAAGAAGTTCGACCGTTTGAAGATTGGAACCAACCATACAAAATCCGAATGTATATTAGAATAATTAATGGTTATATATATATAAAAATTAAATAAAAAAATTAATTGTTATATGTAAATAATAATTTATTTTAAATACAAAATTAATAATTTTTTTTATAGAAAAGCAAAAAGAAAGTGGAAGACGAACCACAATAAATGAAAATTTAATGTCTAAATTTAAGTTTTAAAGGAACCAGCAATTTTGAAAATATTAAAGAGTCACTTGGGTCTTAGGTCATCTCCAATATTGTCAACCCGAAAACTTAATTTTCTCATCTACATCATCTTTTTATCTGTATATATTATCATTCTTTAATTTTATAAATAATTTTCCTCTCATCTCTATAATAATTTACAAATACTTATCATTTTCGTACACTTAATACGGAACCTAAATATCATTTCGTAAATCGTAACATTATTGATAAAATCAAAATATTAACAAATTGTAAATTTATCTATTTTAATAATTTTTTTAAAAAATATAATTTTATTTATTTTTAAAAACTTGAGGAAAGAGAATGTAACTTAAAATTTATTCGCTTATGTGACATTTATAAAGATTACAAATATTAAAGTTGGACGTCCAATCAGACTAAACGCCCAACGTTGGTGATTGTCTTATATTTGAAAAATATGTTGAAAAATTGAAGAATCATAATCGATTATGAATTATAGTTGAGAATATTTTTCTAATAATAAATAAAACCAAATAAAAAATGGTATTTGAGAATATTGAAATAAGATAGCTGCAGAGTTACTTACAATTGAGGAGACAAACAAAATTTCCGTTGCCGGGACTTGAACCCGGGTCTCTCGGGTGAGAGCCGAGTATCCTGACCAACTAGACTACAACGGATAGTTGAAACTATTAGATAAATTTAAGATTTTTAATAATATAATTCATTTTTTTTCTTCTGTTTTTTACTAAAAAATGAGCCCATTTTTATGCGTGTCATCATTCATCAAGGCACTTTATATTTTATTTTATTAGATATAAAAGATTAATATTGGGATGTGTGTTGCCGCCAGGATTTCCCGCCAAAAAGACTTTCATTGCGCGCACTCTGTCTTTGTGTAACTTGTTCTTGTTTTTGGGGTTTGTTGTAATGGCTTCCGATTCTTCTCCAGTAAGCGGACAAAACGGTAGAGTTCTTTCTCTTATGGTTATTATTCGATTTGGAGGTTATTTTTGTTAGCGATTGAATGTTTAGGTTTAGGGTTCAGTTTGGGTTATTCTGGGGTTGATTTTTTGTTGTTTATGCCGGTCAATGCAGGCCATCATTCGCCGGATGAGTTCTTGGCGAGCCCGATAAATAATAATTCTTCTCCGGGAAATGCCCTGCGGCGCAAACGCCGCCGCAGTGCTGCATACGCGACACCATCGCCGCCTCAGACTGGCTCTCGTTTTAGAACCTCAGATTCGACTCCAACTCCTCCAGGGAGAAATGACCGCAGTCGTGGGAGTAGGTGGCCCCGCAGCCCAAATGCTGCAGCAATGTCATCACCAGAAGTTGGTGATATGGAAGAGGACGAGGCTCCGCCTATGTATGTATGGGGAACGAATATTAGCGTACGAGACGTTAATGCTGCGATTTTGAGATTCTTGAGGCATTTTAGAGAAAACCCTCAGGAACTTGAGGGAAAGTATATGAGACGAATTAATCATGTGATTGAAATCGAGGGAGATTCGCTTGACGTTGATGCTCAAGATGTTTATGGTTATGATAGTGATCTTTATCTCAAGATGGTTAGGTACCCACTAGAGGTTCTTGCGATTTTTGACATCGTTTTGATGGATATGGTCACTCGAATCAATCCGTTATTTGAGAAGCACATACAAGCTAGAATATTTAATCTTAAGAGTTCAACCTCGATGAGAAATCTCAATCCTTCTGGTAATATTTCTAGTTTTTTTGTTTCTTAATCCATACTTTTATGGCTCCTCCTTCATTAGATAATTGGTTATTCAATTTATTTTGTGAAATTAGATGTTGAAAAGATGGTTTCATTGAAGGGGATGATTATTCGATGTAGCTCCATTATACCTGAGATTAAAGAAGCTGTATTTAGATGTCTTGTATGTGGGTATTACTCGGAACCCATTGGTGTTGATAGAGGTAATGAACTTTGTTTGGTTTAATACCAAAATGTAGAGTTTATTTCAAGTTTCTGTGCTTCATTTCCCAATGTTGTGCTCCAGGAACTGTTACTGAACCAACCATTTGTGGTAAGGCCGAATGTCAATCGAAGAATTCTATGACCCTGGTACACAATAGATGCAGGTACATCATTTCACATCTTCATTATCTTATTTGGTTTTAGTTTATAGTACGTCTGGAAGACCGTGTATTCTGATCATTTTGACTAAACGTTGTCACTTGAAAATAAAAGGTTTGCTGATAAGCAAGTAGTGAGACTACAAGAGACCCCAGACGAGATTCCTGAGGGAGGGACACCTCACACAGTGAGCATGTTGATGCATGATAAGCTTGTCGATGCTGGGAAGCCCGGTGACATTGTTGAGGTGATAAAACTATAAATATCTCATCCATGTTCTTCTTTAGTGGGATTTATAAATATTATAATTCCCTGTTAAAATTTTACTTTAAGGTCACTGGAATTTATAGAGCTATGAACGTCAGAATTGGTCAAACACAAAGGACCGTTAAGTCAATATTTAAGGTAAAAATATACAATACAGATATTCGACACCGGTATCATTTGTAAAGGAACTGATATAGTTCTAATCTTCATGCTTGAAGACCTACATTGACTGCCTTCATGTAAAGAAGACATTTAAAACAAGGATGCATGTAGATGTTTCAGTGGAAAGTCAAAATGGGGATTCTAATGATAATTATGCAGATAAGGTCTCTTTTTTGTTGCATAAACACGAGGTTTTTCCATTAATTTTTTTCCGGGTCAACTCATCACATGTTTTGCAGATTGAGCTATTAAAGGAGCTATCTAAACAGCCTGACATATATGAGAAATTGACAAGGTCTTTGGCTCCAAATATATGGGAGCTGGATGATGTAAAAAAAGGCCTCCTTTGCCAGGTGAATGGGGTTTTATTCAAGATTAGTTATTTTTGAACGGAACTATGAAACTTTATAGAGAAATTTACTAGGATGATGCATTCAATATCGCCTCTTTTGGCGCTTAAATCCATTCATATAGTACCAATTTATTCAAGATTAGGTTATTACCGAATGTATTCATTTCTATTGATTTCGAGTTTTACGTTTATTAGCTTTTTGGTGGGAATGCATTGAGCTTGCAATCAGGAGCTAGCTTCAGGGGCGATATCAATATTCTACTCGTTGGTGACCCCGGAACCAGTAAATCTCAACTTCTCCAATACATTCATAAGCTATCTCCTCGTGGTATATACACCAGTGGTCGAGGGAGCTCCGCTGTCGGTTTAACTGCTTATGTGACAAAAGATCCCGAGACCGGTGAAACTGTAAGCACACCGAAAATATCTTCACTCAACTTTTACAGTTGTCATCAGACTAGAAAATCCATTTGAAGGTACTCGAAAGTGGAGCCTTGGTTCTGAGTGATAGAGGCATATGTTGTATTGACGAATTTGACAAAATGTCCGAGAATGCAAGAAGCATGCTACATGAGGTTCGTCTCTAAATGAAAATATTTTTTCTCGAATTTGGTTGAATCATATCTTCTTATTAGGTAATGGAGCAGCAAACCGTTTCGATTGCGAAAGCGGGTATTATTGCTACCCTAAACGCAAGAACTTCAGTTCTAGCCTGTGCAAATCCAAGTGGTTCGCGTTACAATCCTCGCTTATCGGTGATCGATAATATACACCTTCCTCCCACATTATTGTCAAGGTAGATAAAGGCATTGTTATCTTGACTCCTCTTGGGAAATATTCATAACTGACTGGTTTTCTTTATTTTAGATTTGACTTGATCTATTTGCTACTCGACAAGGCAGACGAACAAATGGATAGGCGTCTTGCAAAGCACATTGTTGCGTTGCATTTTGAGGATAACGAGGTTTTTCATCTACTTATATACTTCGTTCTCTTGTTATTTACTTGCCTTAACACAGTAGAAATCTCTTCATTGATCTAGAACGCTCAGCCAGATGTTATTGATATCTCAACTTTAACGGCATACATTAGTTATGCTCGGAAAAATATACATCCTCAGTTATCAGATGAAGCTGCAGAGGAATTAACAAGAGGATACGTCGAAATGCGACGAAGAGGAAACTCCCCGGGAAGTAGCAAAAAGGTATTGCTTTGAATATGCAATCTCTAGAGCCATTCTCATGTAAAATTTGAACAGGTAATAACTGCAACACCCCGGCAAATTGAAAGCTTGATAAGACTAAGCGAAGCATTGGCTCGTATTCGTTTCTCCAATTTGGTAGGCTGATATTCCTTTACACTGTGTTTGAGCTTCTCTTATGCTTCACCTTGGTGTTATAAAAACCAACAGATTGAAAAACACGACGTAATCGAGGCGTTCCGGCTTCTTGAAGTTGCTATGCAACAGTCAGCAACAGACCATTCAACTGGTAAAATCCTTTATCTTCCTCTTGCATCTGTAGGGGCGTGCATGGGCCAATATTACTTTACAGGTTTGGTTATCAAATTCAACCCAACTCATATGGGTCGACCCGTATGACTCAACCGGTTGAAATGAGCCAAAAGTTTATTTTTTTAATTTAGGGTTAAATTGAAGATTTTTTTAGTTTAGGGTTTATGTTATGTTAACCCGTTGACGGGTTAGGCCGTGTTTTCAACCGGGATAGGTGAACCAAGTTAAAATGAGCTAAAAGTTTAATTTAGGGTTAAAATTAAAGTTTTTTAAGTTTAGGGTTTTGGCTAATCATCATGTTGATGGGTTGAGCCGTATATTCAACTCGTAAGTAAACTTGCACGGGTTGACCCGTAACCCGTTGGGTGTCCACACCCCACATGTTATAACATAAAAGGACTCGTAGTTCATCTTTAACATGCAGGCACCATTGATATGGATCTCATCACAACCGGGATCTCTTCAAGTGAAAGGATAAGAAGAGAAAACATACTCTCTACAACACGAAACATGATCATGGAGAAGATGCAACTCGGTGGCCCGTCCATTCGCATGCTAGAGGTTCGTACAAATTCCCCGAGTCAACTAAACGAATTTGGTTATGAAAATAAGATTGATTACGTTTATAAGGCCAGAGGTGCCATCAAATTACTAGTCTTTTAATGTGTGTTTTCCTATCTCGTTCACAATATCTCCATGTATTCTAGTCGAAAATACTAAGATATCTGATTCGGTTTTTTCTCACTTCTTCAATGTAGTTATTGGAAGAGCTAAAGAAGCAATCGACGACTTCGGGAGAAATCGGGCTTAACGATGTAAGTTATTTAGAAACAAGAGAAGCCATTTTTGTGTAACGTATTAAGTTTTGTGTATTTGATATATGAAATCAGCTACGGAATGCACTTTCTGCCCTTTCAAGTGAAGGTTTTGTTGTTGTGCATGGGGATAGTGTCAAGAGAGCATGATACGCGATTTATTTGTGTTCTATTTGAATTTTTGAACCCAAATGTTTTAAAACAAAATATTTAATTATTAGCTTTTGTAAACATTAAATAATATATTGATGCTACAATCGAATAATATTTATAGGTAGATGAAATAATTATGGTTATGTTTGGAACCATATTAAGGTGGCTATTTTGGTTACTCTATCGTGTTTGTATTTTATATAAACCAAATATTAATCCAAAAATCGTGTTTATTAGAAAGTAAAAAACTCTGCTGCACCGATTTTTCAATTTTCCTTAGGTACCCGTGTCGGACTGCGTTTGATTCTCCGACTCGCTACGATACTTGACACAAAACGACGTCGTTTTGATTCTTCATTAATTATATTTTTTATTCATTAGAAAAATGACTTATATGCATTTATGATTTTGTCATATAATCTATCTACTTGTGAATTAATCGTGTAAGCGATAATGGACCGAAATATGGTTGTTTTTGGGGAGACATGAAATAGAACTATATTCACTTTTTATAAAGTTGAATTATCTTGTATAATAAATTGATAAACTATTTGTAGTTTAAAAAATATAGTTTATGTAACTTTCAACAAATTTTAACATTATTTAATATTATTTTATTTAAAAATAATAGCCGAGTCGAAAATACGACTCTTATACTCTTGCCGAGTCGTGTCGTGTCGAGTCGGACGAGTCGGTGCCGCATAGGTATTTAAGCACATTTATCATTAACTTTTGTAACATCAGCACTATTTATAAATAAAGAGAGAAATGCATTAATAATTCCCTAATTGACTAGTTATGTAAATGCCTATTACTTTAGAAATTATGATGTATAATGTTTTATATATCGTTTATTTGTAACACATGTACTCCCGTGTACGGTTTACAATTAAATTCACAATTTTTTTAATTTAAGGGTCAATTTTTTATTTTTTTCTCGAACTTCATGTATCTAATTTGTTCCCTTTAAAGAACAATTACACAAAATTTAGGATATTTGAATGCAAAATATTGTCATTTAAAAGATGAAGAATTAAAATATTTGTTTTAAAAGTTGAAATATTGTATTTAAACTTTACCAATATCAATATTGCTATGTTGCATAGGTAGGGGATACGGGGGCGAGGAGTTGGGTATGCGGGTATGGGGTGCGGCGATTTTAGAAGTATCTGATTTAGGGTGCGTCAAATTCAAAATAATAAAATAATCAATATAAATATTTGAAATTTTCAAACAAAATAAAATATTCAGTTAGTATCTAAAAATGTTAATCGTAATAAACTGAATATAAAGATAATTACACTAAAAAATTTAATGAGATCGATGATCAATCGTAATTATTCATGCCGACCATAATCTTTATTGAACCATTCAAAAAGATCATCACCTGGTTTATTTTGCAGCCTTATCAAATTCATTCACTCAATTAATCATTTCCATAACCAAATTTGTAAAAAGTTATGAACTTTAATACAATTTACAAATAAAATACGTAACTTTAATTTCACCTTTGTTAGATTCTTGTTTCACCGTCTTCCATTCACATTTGAATTTTTTTTCCCCATCACTTGATTTCTTATAAACACTCTCTTACACTTATAAGTTTATAAACTTATTTTTTATTAAATATGTGAGTGGGTACGTGAATCCGCGCACCTAAGCACTCGTCGCACACTCGGTGCGTTAAAACCTCAAATTTATAGTACCCATACAACATAGCAATATTGGTAACTTGAATCATTAACCTTACATTTAATTTAAGCTTGACTGCTACTAGTGTATATTTGTGCTAAAAAAATATATAAAATCTGTAATTTTATTAGTTGGAATACATGTTCTTTACGAACACATAAGTTTAGGGGTCATTGCCAAACTGCACCGATAAATAAAATACACTAAAATCGGGTATTTACAAATATTTGAATTGAAATGAAGGATAAAATCACTAATGGAAGCATATTTCCTTTATTTAAGATCTTCCATAGAATCAACTTTTCATTCTTTTAGATTATTGCTTTTTACAAAGTGCATGTGTGTGCATGTTACTACTCCACTTTTTGTTTCTTCTTTCCTTGTAAAAATCAATAAAATCCATTTACTTTTCCCATTAACTTGTTGTTAAAAAATGACTCAATTAATAATGGAAAATATTTCATTCTTATTGTTGCTAGGGAAAAAATTACTTTTCATTAATAAATAATAACACATTTAATATAGTTCACAATTTCTAAAACAAAATGTATCCTTAATAATTTTACACAAAACTGTATTTTTTAAACACTGCAAAAAAAATACAATGCGTTCAATGTTAAAAACTATATTTTCGTTGCTGCTGCTAAAACTTGTTGTGGCACGGCCATGATTTGAGAATTACTAATTTACTCTTAATTTTTTAAATAAAGTATGATCATCCTCATATATATATAAACGTATATTAATATTTTCACGTAAATGCTTATTAAGTTGTTTGATTCTCCAATTAAAATAGGGAGGTACAACAAGATTCTCAAATCGAGTTTTTTAACGCACAAAGAACAAAAACAAGATTTCAAACTTATTTCTAATAAAATTATTTTATAATTTTCATATATAAGAATATATTAATATTTTTACATCAATAACAATAATGATACCATACTTTTACTAAATATATTTAAAAAATCAAACTCATAATATCATACGAGAACTCACACACTTCAGCATTCTCTAATTTTAAAAAGTTGAACTAAATAAATTTATTATGATACCGTAATTTTACTAAATACATTTTCAAAATTCTCGATTATTTTCAATACCGTTATAGAATTGAATTGCAACGATCTAACACTTTGTTTAGCATAATCGTATATTGAACTTGGATTTATAGTTAATGGTCTTGTTTTGATTGGATTTTTTTTACTTGTTTTATAGATGCTTAATAAATCAATGATTTATACATGAAAAAGTAAATAGTTAATGCTTTTTTTGTTGTGTAATGTTTTGTCTTCCATATAAATGAGTTGATAGAAGCACATGGGATTGTAATAAAAAGTCACAAAAGTTCAACAATTTGCTCCAATGAGAAAAAGGGCAAAACTAAAGATGTAAAGGAATAACCACCCCATGCTCCTTGTCTTATTTAATTACAACCCATTCTCTTTTTAATTTCTCATTTTTTTTAAATATAAATTTTCTTTTTGTATTATTTATTATGAATAAGCTTTAGGTTATTTAGATCAAAATCGGATATTAAATTTATTTATCTTTCTTATATTATTCGTGAAGACATACATGAAGTTTCGAGTTCCAACTCTATTATTCAAATTTAATTATTAACTCTTCATTGATTTAATTACTATCCAGTAATGATAATTAGATTTAAAATAAATTTCGGATTGGAACCGAAAAACATAATTTCGGAGAAACTATAGAAATGTCGATCACACTATTCAAAGCAAAAAATTAGAAGTTAAATCTATGTTTGAATATATATATAACATATTCACTATTTTTACGTGATAATTGAAATTTAAAATATTTAAAATACAAATTGATTATTTTAAATCAAGAGACATTCAAATATAAAATAATCAAGAACTAATTATTTTGTTCGAGTTCAATAGTCAATATATCATCATTCAATATCTTAAAATATGAACTTTGGATTTTTGAATATTAATACAAAAAATAAACTTTATTGACAAAAGGAGAGCTAATCTATAAAATTAAACCGAAATAAATTTAATTTCAATACTTAAATTTCTTTAATTAAAAATAATGGTTGAGATTGAATGAGCATGAGAAGATTGATGGTGATATATGTTAAATGGACATCGCCACGGCACCACGGGGATTCGCGGACTCGGACTCGGGGACTCAGATTTGTTGAATAGTCCGACTCGTTAATATCAATTATTTTTTTAATTAAAATATAAAATTTTAAAAATATATTTGTTGTTAACATGGTTCATAATTAATAATAAATAAAATTATGTTTATCTAATTATATTATACAAAATAATAAATTACTACCACAAATATATATGATAATTAATGTTTAAAACCTGTAAAATGTCGAAATAATTGATATAAACTATATTATATTCCAATAATACTGATATACANGCAGATTGTGCATTTGAGAATTCTCTATACCAATGTAACTGATCTTCTAACCAATGCAATTCGTGAAGCATCGCCTCCGATTTCTTCGAAAACCAGTAGCAAGTTTCCGGTTAACTTTAGCCATGAACGTGGAACATGATACCTGAATACAAAGAAACATAAGCTACTAAAGGATGAAGCGAATCACAACATTTTATCATGTTCGAATGTGTTGTAATAGTGACAATTATCCCACATCGGAAGTTCAAAGTTGCTTGGGTTGGTTTATAAAAGGAAATGTGGACCGTTGTAAATGACTTATTCAAGTATTTACGGTGTACTCTCCTCATCTTATAAGTTATATCTGCTCAATACTCCCCTCATAATTTCGACCAAACTTTAGAAATTCAATATGGTATTGGAGTGGTTTCAGAAAAATCCTAAGTGACATTGCCGAAGATTAATCCGATTTAATTGATCGGTTCGTAATCCATCGATCTAAATTATCAAATCCAACTTATCAGGTGATTGAATTTGAGATGGTGTGTAAATAGTGACAATTATCCTATGGGAAGTCGTTTGAGTTGGTTTATAAAAGGAAATATAGATCATAGTAAATAATTCGTTCAAGTCTTTTACGGTGTGATCTCCTCCTCTTACATGTTATATCCCTACACACTCTCGTTATAATTTCGGCCCGACTCTAGAAATTCAACAGAATGCAAATGTAACGAAATCGAGAAACGAAGAACAAGTGTAGAAATGTACCATCTTTGTGTAGGTTTTCCACAACCAGAAAGACACTTCCCAGCTCTATACGTACCAGCATAGTTACAAGCATTGCATTGACCTGTCGCCGGAGTCGTCCAGTACCGGCCAATACTCTGGCCATTGATCCAAGCTTGGCCTTTTACCATGCTTCCCAAGTCCAATGCTAAAGGCTCGTCGTTTAATTCGGGTACGTTGAAGGATGTCTAGTTGAAAGAAATTATAATTAGTTGTAGCTGAGAATCATTCATCTTTTGATAAGGTTTAAGTTTAGTGTTGCAACAACCTTGTACCAAGTTAGTGGTCGTTGGTTGTTCGATAAGAGAGATGTGTTCGTCCATTCCGATGAAAAAACTCCGGTTACGTGAGCTAAATCCATGGCTTCTCCTTTCAATCCAACCTGAAAATAGAGAGGACATGTTGAAATTATAGAGTTTAGTCAAAATTACAATAAGAAAACGTGAACGAATGGAACCTTAAAAGAATGATGATATGCATTAAAACACTTGATCAAGTTATTATATGAAGACATTCCTTACCCTTATATCTAATTTATCTCAAGTTTAATCATTAGACTGGTTTGACTTGTGAATTGAAATAAATTGAACTTCTTAGTAATGATAATATGTATTTTTTACTAAACCAACTCTGATACTATGTTGAAATTATGTAATAACACACCACCCTTATAAATATAATAGAACGAATGACATTTAATGTTCATATAATTTGTATAATTTGACAAATTTGATCATCAAAATTTCTCAATTTTAATAAATCTGATCCTCAAAGTTTTCTAGAAGTAAAACTAATATCGTAAATTTTGACAAAACTAATAATCAATGTTTAGAAACTAGTTTTGTACATCGAGGATCAAATTTGCTAAATTTGAGAAAACTTGGAAATCTTTATTACCAAAATGATCGAAATACGGAGAACCAAATTTACTGAAATAACGAAACTTTGAGGCCAAAGACACCATTTTTTCAAATTCTAATCTATTGATTCCACATTTATAACCAATATATGACAAAATATGTGTGCTACTACAAACCTTGTATGACCATTTTTGCCTGGACAAATCTCTCGTTCCACTGTTTAAACCATGTAAGAACACAGGCCCGAGAACTCCGGTGCTCTGCGTTTCGAACCGAGGGCCATCGTTCTTGCACAAAAGCAAGACAATTAAGTTACGAGAGCCTGCTCTAATCTTCTTTGAGTAGATAATAAAAACTTACAGGTAATCCAACAGCAACACTAAGTAGAGCAATGCTGTTTATACCAGAATGAAGATTTACACCTCCATAGAAACTAGATTTCCTGTTTTGATGTGATCCATAAGCCGATCCTGCAACCGAAACCGAATCAGTCCTTTCGAAGGCCATTTATTCTAACCAATGTTTTCATACCGATCGATATACGATGAAAACATGGCGGCACCGGTATTTTCAAGTCGACCCGGAAAAAAATAAAAAAATTACAGACAGTATACCGGTTGTACCGTCTGTAATTTTGCATTTTTTTTCGTATCGGACGGTATACCAGTTGTACCGATCCAGACCGAAACGATATCCCAGAACAGTATGAAAACATTGATTCGAGCTCGTGTTTGTTCATTGTTCAAATATTTATACAAATGTTCATGTTTATTCAAATAACAAATTTTGAATAATTGTTCTACAATCTATTTAATTTTTTAATTTAATATTGAAATTCAATATACTAAAATTGATTTTTTAGATTAAAAATAAAAAAAAATTAATTTAATATTGAAAAGAAATGAGAGAAAAACATTATAATACTTATAAAAAATAGGAAAATATAGATAGATAATGTGAAATATAATAGATTAGAGTTTTTTTAAAACATTCATATTTGTTCATGAAAATGTTTATGTTCGTTCAAATTATAAACGAACATGAAAAAATGTTCGAAAGATGTTCATATTTATATTCGAACGAACAAACACGATTATATACGAGCCGAACATATTTCGAATCTGAACTGTTCGGGTCGCATAACAGCCCTACATATAGTAAAGGAGCAAAAGGGGCACCTGAAAGTTGGCCGTTTACGAAGACATGTAAAACATGTCCAGCCGATTCGACATTGAGATCAGGCCATTTTCCGATGCGAAGAAACGATTCCGTTGGAGATATCTCGACGCTTCGAAAATTCAATCATCTTAAGCAAATGAATAATATTGTGTGATAAGGAGAGATTTATGTACTTACCTGGTCATGTACCATAAGTAATCACTTGTATCTCTAGTGACAATTAGTTGATCAAGTAAACCGAAAACGGTAAACTTCGCATCGGCATCGTTCTCCGAGATATCTTCACTAAAAGTTTCCCACCCGAGCATTCGAATATTCGTTGGAACCATTTGAATCCATGATGTTCTAGCTTGAACCTACATTGCTTCAGTTCAAATAATGCATTGAAGGCTCTAGTTTATGTAAAACTCACTTTCGCAGTGTTAAAAACGGCGTTCCGGCAATCGGGAAGTATACTAATCGACCACGGAGGAAGATGATAGTACAGATTGTTGAACTTCACTGTTACAGCCATGTCCATATGGTAATTAGACAAGAATGCTGCACAATGCCCCGAAGTCGAACGAAAGACGTGAGCCTGTATAACGTAGAAAGTTCAGTTCAAGGACAAAAGGGTACAAAAATTTTAGTTACATAAGCTTACTTGTTCGTAGTTTCCTAAAGCTACAACGATCGGATCAGCGGAAATGAGTGCGGGTTCGCAGAGCTTGATCGCCTTATTAAGCTCTGTCAAATGATCATACTTTGGCTGTCTGAGCATGCCTAAGAACACAGAAGTTGATCGTAAAACCGGATAAAGTTTCGATAACCGAAGAATCTCTTGTCTCACCGTATTCATCGATCGGAGCATCATAATCATAGCTTGTAGTAACAAAGGGACCTCCAGCAGTTCGTCCGAAATTCGTTCCTCCATGATACTGAACACAAATAGAAGCAAACAAGTGTTGGGTATAAACCGAAAGAATTAACAAAGCTTGAGGCGTGTACAAATTACACCGCCCTTAGAGATTATTTCAAGATTTTCCTTGTAATCTCCCAAAGTTCAACAAGCTCTTTAACGAAAATGTTGGTGCAAGAAAAGTGAAGATAACAAGTGCTATTTAACAAGCTCTCATGACCTTTCATCTAAGAGTCATGTATTTGATTAAGACATGACATTCGAATATTAAATAAGATCAATACAAATTATCTAACAACAAGTTATATTGCTGAGCAAAACAATTAGCAGAAGCATTACCATATAGTAGTTGACAAAAGATCCTCCTTTTTGAATGAATCTAGCAACTGCAAATGCCAAATCTTCTACCGGACGACGATGTATCGGGTCTCCAAACGCTTCGAACCTACAAGGTAACAAGTTTCAAAGAAGAACCCTTAAAAAATAGAGATGAAAATGAGTATAAAGAATCAAGAATACCAGCCAGTCCAAGCCTCAGTCCATATTGTAGGCTTGTAAGGCTTGTTTGGTGTGAAATAATCGCAATAAAAGCCATTGCAAGTGTTAATCTGTACACAAATCAACAACAAACCGCATAATTCGACGAAAAAATCGAATTCGAATGACGATACGTAATTACCACAGGATCAGGGGCATCATTTTGTTTGCACATTAGCCATGGGACTCCTGTGTTTAAGTCTAGAGCCATTTTTGCAGCCCAGGAGATGTAAGCTTGACCAGCAGAACCAAAATTATTTGTAACAAGTCCATATTCATTTTCAATCTACATTTTGGCTCACAAATATTAGCTAAAAAGTTGCATAAATAGATTGTCTTAAAATACTTAGAAGATTTACCTGAGAAAGAATAATTGGACCACCTTGAGATTGAAATAATTTTTCATTCTTCAGCATTCCAACAATTTTCTGAGTAAAGCTTTGCATAGCCATCTACACATTGAAAAATTCATATAAAAATTTAGGATTCAATTGACTGAGAGAGTGTCAGTGTAATCCAGTGTATAAGAAAAGTGAATCACAATAAAAAGACTAGGACAAGCGAATTACTAATCCTTACTTTATAAACTAGAGGATTTTTAGTTCCAGATGTGGGATAGTATTTCAACAATTCAAGATCAGAATCGGGTTGGAACCATGGTTCTGGCAGGAATAATGTTAACATCTAACCACTAACTATTACGGTTCAAAAAAATACGTATAAATGGATTCAGGCACCGGTGGATGCAATCCGAAATAGCTAAAATGTAAAGTGTTCTTTTGTTACAAAATAAACAAGAAACAAGGACTTCATTGTACCTTGAAAGGGTCATTAGTTCGAACTCTTGTTGTCGTAGGAGTAATGTTAACATCTAACCACTAACTTACGGTTAAAAAAACACGTATAAATCGAATCATGCACCGGTAGATGCAATCGAAATAGCTAAAATGTAAAGTGTTCTTTAGTTAATAAAAACCAGAAACAAGGACTTCACTATACCTTGAAATGCTTATTAGTTCGAACTCTTGTTGTCGTAGGAGTAATGTTAACATCTAACCACTAACTTACGGTTAAAAAAACACGTATAAATCGAATCATGCACCGGTAGATGCAATCGAAATAGCTAAAATGTAAAGTGTTCTTTAGTTAATAAAAACCAGAAACAAGGACTTCACTATACCTTGAAATGCTTATTAGTTCGAACTCTTGTTGTCGTAGGAGTAATGTTAACATCTAACCACTAACTTACGGTTAAAAAAACACGTATAAATCGAATCATGCACCGGTAGATGCAATCGAAATAGCTAAAATGTAAAGTGTTCTTTAGTTAATAAAAACCAGAAACAAGGACTTCATTATACGTTGAAAGGCTCATTAGTTCGAACTCTAGTTGTCGTAGGAGTAATGTTAACATCTAACCACTAACTTACGGTTAAAAAAATACGTATAAATGGATTCAGACACCGGGTGATGCAATCCAAAATCACTTCATTATACCTTGAAAGGCTCATTAGTTCAAACTCTAGTGGTCGTAGGAGTAATGTTAACATCTAACCACTAACTTANTCTCATTAATCTATATATGGATGAAACAAAATTTCAGTGAAATTTCAAAACATTGGGTGAAGTTGAGGTTGTTATTCTATTTGAATAATAATAATTTGACTTATTCGTGTTGGTTCATATTATAATTCAAATGAAAAAATATGTTCAAATATTATTCATATTTCTAAAAATTTGTTCATATTCATGTTCGTATTAAAGTTATTTTGTTTTGGATATGTTCGTCCTATGTTTGAATTTGTGTTCAAATAAGTTCATTCATATTTATGCAGAAAATAGTAAGAAACATAATTTATTTAATCTCGAACATATTCATATTTGTTCAATTTTTTATTCGAGATCGATTTGTTGTTCAAACAGTTTTCATATTTTAGAACAAACAAATACGAATACAAATACAAATAAGTTGAATATTGTATGTGTCATGAACTATTCGCACTTCTTAAAATCCTATGTGAAATTACTCGACATTTAGAACATTGAAAGTGCATTCATATTTCGTAGTTGAGATCCAAGTGAAATAACACGATGAATACATATAATGTCAATGTCTTCATTGATCTCCACATTAATTTTATAGAGAAAATCATTAAATTTAAATCAGATAATCTTTAATTTTACATCACAGTATAGTCATGAGCTACCCATATTCGTGTGATGAGGTGTAAATGTCAATAGAATAATAATATATTATTTTTTCCCAATAATAAAGTAAAAATATTGCCGTCGGTGTTAATTATTAACATCATATTATTTTTATTTATAATATTAATTTCAAAATAATAATAATTTTTTTTCCCAATAATAAAGTATTTTATTACCGTCGGTGTCAATTATTAACATAATATTATTTTTATTATTAAAGAAAATGACGTATCTGCGCTGGCAAGATAAGCACATTCTATCTAATACTCTGTAAGTTATCTTATTTTAATGCCAAATCATATGTTGATCCAATTCCACATTGGGATCAGATCATTTTAACCAAAATCCACGTGGCATATTAATTATATGAATATTTTAAATTAAAATATCTCAATGTGCATATGTACCTATCTAGATTTGTGATGTATATAAAATAAGTAATAATATAATATGTATATGTTATTAAATAATAAACATTCCCATCATAAAGCATAATAATTTCTTGACATCAATAGCCTCCCACGACCTACCTAATTACTTTTTTATCTTTTGCAAATTTATCCCTAAATTATTAGTGAAATTATCTATATTTGTGCAAGGAAATTCAAATCACATGACCCAAATGGGATGCCATGATACAATAAAAACGAGAAAATATCGTATTCAGTCCTCAAACTTGCACAACTTTCGTAAAATTGATCTCCATAATTTGTAATGATATATTTAATTCTTGAAATTTAATGTTTTGGCAGATTTAATCCCCTAAGTTAGCGAAATTTAGTTAATCAGATCACTAAAGTGACAAAATCGATCAATGAAATTTGGGCTGAGGACCTCATTTGTTAAAATTGAAAATTTTAGGGATTAATGTATCATACAGATTAACCTTAGATAACTTTTTTTGCCAAATTTGGAAAGTATGTGGATCGAATTTACTATCATTATAATTTGAGGATCAAAATTACCATAATTATAAAACTTTGGGGATTAAAATTGTAAAATCATTAAACTATGAGGATCAAATTTGTGTCACGTTTTAGATTCTAGAATTACAGGTCGTTGGTTCGATCATAACCGATCAAAATCGGATCCAACCCATAATATTTGAAATATTGACTTTTGGAATTTATTTAATTCCAAAGTGTTAAATAATTGTATAATGAGATGTGTCCAGCCCCTCCACATAGGTAGCGGCAATGGCAACACACTTCTTTATGGTATATAATTTTGACTAAGCTTTAATTATTGATTGAATTATTTAATTAGATTTGGGGCAACCTATTAACCCTAATTTGATTTAATTTGCCCCACATTCCAATGCATTTTCATATTCACATGTAAAGTTGTAAATTTAGGTTTAAATTATTTTATTTTATTTTATTTGATAAGTTAATTTGATTACACAATTTTACATAATTTGATGAAAGTGAGATGGTTGGAGTTGTTGTTCGATTCGAACGAATTGTACTCTCAATATTTATGTTCGTTCAAATTTTTATTCAAATATTGTTTATGTTCGTTTGTTTTATTCGAACAATAATTTATGTTTGACAATTGTTCAAATATTTACATGAATATTGAGTTCATTCGAACAACTTATTCGAACTATTTGTTAAAAAAATGAATTTAATATTGAAATTATATATACTAAAACTGATTTTTTATATTAAAATTGAAAAAATAAGATCTAATATCAATAAGAGAAATATACCAACGAAACATAATTAATATATTTAATATAAATTGCTATGTTTATATTAGACACGTGTCAAAAGGACACACCATGTGTATGAGTATCCATGAATGATGCATGTTCCATTACTATAACTATGACGTGTACCTCTTGCTCCAGTTAACCGACACTGGGGATGCAAAAAAGAGGCATCTTTCGAAAATAATTTATTTTAATGTGTTTGTTTGGTCAAACGTCCAAAAAGTGTGGTGAGATAAACTGTGATAATAATGTTAATATCAGTCCAAAATTCCGTACCGATTTGGAGTGATATGAACAGTATATAACCAGTATATCGGATGGTACCCATTTTTATTTTTATTTATTTTTTAAAAAATATTAGTTTTTTATGGTCTNAAAAATATTATAAATTAAGTTCATCATCTTTGTATTATTATTAATTTTGATCATCAATGTGGAAGTTCTTATTAAAATTTTAATATTATTGGCTCCTGAATCGGTTTATTATAATTTGATGTTAAAGTTTTGTTAGAAATTCGAGCTCAAACTCTAGTCTTAATCAGGTCTCTTTGGCTAGAAGGGTTCACAAACTTGCTCTGTTTGTTTACAACCCTAGTATTGCCAAAAAAATTAGCAAATTACATTACAAAGAACATGATTTTGAAATATAACACACAACCATGGAAGTCATATCGGTGGTATACCGTCCGATATATCGGTCATACCAGTAAATATCGGTTATGACCGGTACACCGATATTTCGATATATCACCGGTATACCAACGGTATATCGAAAAAATCACTCGTATCGCTCGCGACCGGTATGACTTCCTTGCACACAACTTCGTAACTATGATGATGTTTATTTTATACCAATAAAGAAACATTACTAATATTTTAACTATTTAGTTAATTCACACCTAATTACTTAATTAACTTATTAATATTATAGAAATATTTTATTTTCTTAATTTATTGAATGTATGTTACAAAATATTAATGTTTTCATACCGAACCTTGTACTGGTGGTATACCGTCCGGTAAGTCAAATTTCACTCGGTACCGGTATTTTTTCGTACCATTCGATTTTGGGTATTAGGGTCGATTTCTGGGTTTTTCAAATCTTATCCTAAAAAATTAATTAAAAATTATTTTTTAAAAAATAAAATTTAGTAAGGAACGGTATATCAATCGTACCGTTTATATCGATCCGGATCGATACGTGATTCCGGACCTGTATGAAAACATTACAAAATATAAGCGTGAGGCTGGTTATGACCCGCATTGTTGGTCTTTTCTTGCGCAGCAATACGGGTCGGGTTAGATGACCGTATTTTGATCTGAAAGGACCCCCGGGAATTGATGAAGCTTGAGGTTTAGCAATGGCCAGTGACACTGGAGACGGACGACGACTTACGGCGGTTTCCGAGTATCGGAATAAACTTCTCGCACACAAAGAAACCCAAAGTCGTGTCCGATCTTGTATTGTCTGCTCGAACCCTATCTTTTATATTTCGTTTCTTATGGTTTAGATTTTTAGCGACTGGTCTTGTGATTGACGAGTTACTCAATTAGCGGACGAGTTTCTTTTGTTTATTAGGTTTTGCACTTTCTAGTTTTGAATGATATGGTGTGATTTTTTCAACATATGTAATTTTTATGTGTGACTGGAGAATTGATATTAGCGTGAAATTGAGATGATCTAATATTTCGATGTTAGTTTTGAATTTGTACTGTAGGCCAGTTTCACTGCTATTACTACTTGTAGTCCTGCTTTAATTATGCGTAATTTGGATTAGTTGTTTATCCAATGATTGAAAACTTGTCTTTGAGAATATTTGTTCAATTTGCATATTTTAATGAGATTGTGTCTGCTTATTGTTTGATTTGTTGAAGATTCAGAAATATATTCTTGTTGCAGCATTATGTTTTGCTAAACTTGTTTGGCTTTAAATAAATAGTGAGGGAAGAATTAAAGTCTCAAAAGAAGGAGTATGCTAAAACAGAAGATGATTTAAAGTCACTCCAGAGTGTTGGGCAGATCATAGGCGAAGTTCTCAGACCTCTTGATAGCGAACGCTGTAAGAGTTAATCGTTATTTTAAGCCTCGTGTACTAGTGTTTTTTTGAAAAACAAGCATTTTTGTGTATATAAAGTATAAACACAAACAAAATTAATTCTATGCTTTACAAGTTAAAAAACGGTTCGATGTCTCATGTGAGGTTTTTTTTGAATTTTTTATTTTTCGTATTTATAGACAGTGTATAGTAATATTAAACCCACTCGCAAAATTATTTTAAGCGTTGCGTAATATGTTTTTTTACTTTGGTGTAAGCTATAAGATTCTAAATCATGGCATCTTATTGTTTTGCTTCTCAAGATATTTTTGTATTTTTTTTTCAATTTCAGTGATAGTCAAAGCAAGCAGTGGCCCAAGATATGTGGTTGGCTGTCGTACTAAAGTCGATAAAGATAAACTTACATCAGGAACTAGGGTTGTTCTTGACATGACAACTCTCACAATCATGCGAGCTCTCCCACGCGAGGTGCATTTTAGCCTTTGAATTTCTTTTAAATGCCTTTAAGGCCACTGCAATGAATTGGACCCTACGTCAACTCCCCTTTTATTCCGTTGTATTTTTCAGGTAGATCCACTTGTTTACAATATGCTTCATGAGGATCCAGGAAATGTTAGTTACTCTGCTGTGGGTGGCTTATCAGATCAAATTAGAGAATTAAGAGAATCTATAGAATTACCTTTAATGAATCCTGAACTCTTCCTCAGAGTTGGCATTAAGCCTCCGAAGGTTTGCTTTGTGATCTGATTATACATTATGTTTTCTCGCATTTTATGTATAGTGTATTGATTTCCACGCTATTACTTGTTACAGGGTGTACTTCTATATGGACCTCCCGGAACTGGGAAGACATTGTTGGCCAGAGCTATTGCTAGTAATATAGATGCTAGCTTCTTGAAGGTAAAAGCATACTTATTCCCCATTAAATGAACTTATCATATCACCATATCGACTTCTTACAATTTTTATTCCAGGTTGTGTCAAGTGCCATAATTGATAAGTATATCGGCGAGAGTGCAAGGCTGATCAGAGAAATGTTCGGATATGCCCGTGAACATCAGGTATCTAGTTCAATGCTTCTAAAGAAATTTTATTTGTTAGATTGGCTTCACTAATGTTTTTTCTTGATGTATGGTAGCCATGCATTATTTTTATGGATGAGATTGATGCGATTGGTGGTCGTCGTTTTAGTGAGGGAACCAGTGCTGATCGTGAGATTCAGAGGACCCTCATGGAGCTACTAAATCAGCTCGATGGCTTCGACCAGCTCGGGAAGGTATTATCTTATGAGAAAATTGCGTGTTTTGTTCCCAAAGTTTGGTAATATTTGCAAATTTGGTCCCCAAATTTTTATTTAGCATTTGTAGTGCCATATTTTGATAGTTTTGGCAAAAGTGGTTCCATAATTTCCAAAATTTGGCAATTTTGGTCCTCATGGGCAAAATTAGTCCTCAAAATTTGAGGACCAATTTCCTCACATACATTAAACTTTGAGGACTAGATTTACCAAAATTTATAAAATATGAGGACTAGTTTTGCCAAAAACAAAAAGTTTGGGGACTAGTTTTGTCTCCAAAAAACTTTGAAGATTAAATTTGTCAAATGAAGAAAGTTTGAACACCAAATTTACCAAATCATACAAACTTTGGGGACCGTAAATGTCATTCGTCCATTATCTTATCGCTCTAGCGCATATATTGCAATTACTCGGATTTAAACCAACAATCCCAGCTCACATTTGGCAGGTTAAAATGATCATGGCAACAAATAGACCCGATGTTCTCGATCCAGCTCTTCTTCGTCCTGGTCGTTTAGATCGAAAAATAGAAATACCTCTCCCAAATGAACAATCCAGAATGGAAATTCTCAAGATACATGCTGCTGGAATCGCTAAACACGGCGACATCGACTACGAAGCTGTGGTTAAACTTGCCGAGGTACGTGATTTACTGTAATGCATACCAAATGCATTAAATTTGACATCCCAAATTTATCCAGGGCTTCAATGGAGCTGATCTTCGAAACATTTGTACAGAAGCTGGAATGTCTGCAATAAGAGCAGAGCGTGATTATGTGATCCATGAAGATTTCATGAAGGTGAGTCCCTAGAATGCTCGAATCCTCGTTCTTTAAAGGGTCTGTAATGCTCCTGTTACACACTTAACTAAAATTTGCAGGCTGTGCGTAAACTGAATGAAGCCAAGAAGCTTGAATCAACTTCTCATTATAGTGCTGATTTTGGCAAGGATTGAGACTGTTAGTACTCTCGACTTTATTACGAAAATTCGATGCACTTTTCCTTGATACTTATTTTCCTATTAACATATATATGCTCATTGCACATAGAGATTCATCTTCAATTTTTTACTTATTATTTGGGTTCACTGTCACTTTAAGATAAAATGTCATGGGGGTATGGTTTCTTGTCGAAATTTTTACTCTGATGATCTATACTTGGGATTAATATTGACCAAAATATTTGGGCTATTTTGGATTATAATGCTATGGAAAAACTCGTTTATTATTTTAGGGTTTTTCGTGGACGTGATCTTGTATGGATTTCTTACATAATCATGGTAATAAGTGTTATTATTTGTTTTTTCTTAATTTGTAACACTAATTCGAAATATTTAATTGGTTATTAATGAGTAGAAAAAATCATGCTGGGTGGGCATGGGACGGTCCATTTCGTTGGGTAGTCCAATCCGTACAAACAGTTCAACATGTGAAATGAGCCGTGGAAAATATGTGTATGCATTGGCATCAAAAATCAATTCGTTAATTTGTACGGGTCAATATATTGATATTGTGTTAATCTTATTATTAATTTTAATATATTTTTTAACCCGTCAACTGGTTGGGTCAAACTTCTAATCCGTCGAATCAATCCGTTGATGAGTTAAGAATGTTTATTAATCTGTTGGATCAACTCATACGGGTTGAGGAATTCCACGGATTCACTCGTTGGGTCAGACCCATGCCAACCCTTAGTCATACATTCGATCAATGTTAATTTTGAATGCTTAATTCAAATACTATGCTTGATAGCTTATATGAACATGGCCTTGTACCACTTCAACATATACCAATGTTTTCAAATATGATTTGTCAGTGAATCGGTATTTTTATCGGAACATCGAACTGTTATTGAATCATTATCAAATCGTTATCGAATTGAAAATGTTATTAAATTTATTTATTTTTACTAAAAAATATATTTTTAATGTTGATAGATCTTTAGGTTGGGTTTCAAAATATCGTTGATACTTAAGAAATTAATGGTGTTCGACTATGTACCACATCAACAAAAAAACCTTAAAATAATATATGGATTTTTCATAAGATATTATGTGCATAACAAACTTTGACTTTATTTAGTGTGACGATTTTGCCCGTAGAAAATAATCTCATGACTTAAACGGTGTCGTTCAGGGGGATTATCGCCGGACATCTTATTCTCACCCACAACTCACCGTGAAGAGTTAGTTAGTTACAGGATTCTTGTCAACAAAAGGTAAATCCAATGTCGTCTGTTATTCTTCTTGCGATCTTCCTTGAATCTTGCTTATGTGAATATATATATGGTTGGATATACGTTCTGATATTAGTTTTCTTACTATGAAAGAATTGCTGTTTCCAGATCTGGTTCTGGTCGTTATTTCCTGGGTTCTTTTCAGTATTGTGGACGTTTTTGTTCCAAAATGCTCAATATTGCACTAAATTGAGGGTTAAGGTGTGATTACGGATGATTAAATGCAGATTGATGCGTATTTGACTACATTCTGAGGATTTATTGCTAGGGCTTTTGATCGGTGATCATTTTTGCATCTTTTTATCTCTTAATTGCATGTGTGTTTATGATTTTCATTATTACCATAATTGACAATTTTACATGCAGGTTAACTAATTAGGGATTTGGTAATTTTGATGATTTGTTGCTTTCATTAGGTTATTCTTCAATCCTCTCTTATTGACAGTTGAAGCAGAAGTTTTTCCAACTGCGTTTATTTCTAGTCTCTGAAGTCTTTAATGGAGGGGACTGAAGGTGAAGGCCCTGCTGCAGCCTTAAACCAACGTAAACAAGAGCTCTCTCAACTCTTCCAGTACTATCTCGATAAATCGACTCCACATGCTCTATATCGATGGATTGGGACATTCGTCTCGGTCCTGATTTACGCTTTAAGGGTTTATTACATCGAAGGCTATTACATAATCACTTATGGACTAGGAATCTATATTCTTAACCTGCTTATAGGTTTTTTGTCACCTCTTGTTGACCCGGAGCTAGAACCAAATGAAGGGCCTCTATTGCCAACTAAGGATTCTGATGAGTTCAAGCCGTTTGTTCGCCGTCTCCCCGAATTCAAATTTTGGTACAGCTTTAACATTTCTATACTAAATTTGGATTTCTGATTATGCCATTCTTTTTAACCTTGTAGGTATGCTATTACAAAGGCTTTTTGTATAGCATTTGTGATGACATTCTTTTCGATGTTTGACGTCCCGGTATTTTGGCCTATATTACTGTTCTATTGGTTTGTTCTCTTTGTACTCACAATGAAGCGCCAAATTGTGCACATGATCAAGTACAGATATATACCATTTAACCTCGGAAAACAGGTAATTTAACCGATTATGTTCCATTTTCAATTCTCCCCATGATTAATTAAAACTTGTCTTTTTTTCATCAATAGACTTACAAAGGGAAAAGAACTGCTTCCAGCAGTCCCCGTGCTGACTGAAGTGTTCTGTTCAACATTGTGTTTTCTCTACCAAATGAAGAACAAGATCAGTAACCGGTCTCCGAAAGACGAGAACCGGATGGATATGTAAAACAACGAGGTTACTAGTAAAGTTTTAGTGTATTACAGAAGNGAGAATCAGAATCAAGAACCGTTAGATTCAGCGGTGGTGATCCCTCCACGTAGAAGGAGACGTTCTTCGAATATAAATCAACAAGAAAACATTGTACCCGCATTTAGATGGGCTACAAATCGCCGTGCATCTGTTCACAGTATGCATTATCTACTTTCAAATGAAATCAAAACGATAACCGGCGAAGTAAAGTGCAAGAAATGTGGAGGTCAATCTACAATAAATTACGATCTGAAGATCAAATATCAAGAAATAGCGTATTACATCAGTAAAAACAGACATACAATGCATCAACGTGCACCTGAAAGATGGAAGAATCCTTCACTTCCGGCGTGCAGTTTTTGCAATAAGGTAAATTGTGCGAAACCCATTATTTCTAATAAGAAAAGAAGTATAAATTGGCTGTTTCTTCTACTGGGTCAAATGTTGGGTTGCTGTACACTCAGTCAACTCAAATACTTTTGTAAGCATACGAAGAATCATCGCACTGGATCAAAAGATCATTTGCTTTTTACGGTTTATTTGTCATTGAGTAAGCAGCTTATGCCTCATGATTTTCTCGATATTTCTAATTGAATTTGTGATTATGATTAGGGTCTGGTTTAGTCAAACCTGTTCTTCACCTGTCTGTTTCGGTTTCCATGTAATTAGGGTTTCTGTTCTACTTTACCCTAATTCGGTCTTTCCATTTTCTTTTGTATTTCAAAGACAATTAATTTAATATGTTATTAATTGTTTTGTATTCCGATAAGTTCTATTCCAACCAATGATTTCATACCGCCCAATACACTAAATACCATATTATACCAGTATTTTTTCGCTACCACCCGATATCAAGTTTTAGGATCAGATTCTAAGTTTTTTCGGGTTCGACCCTAAAAAAATAATTAAATATATATAATAAAAAATTTCTTATCGGCCGATATACAATCGTACCGGTGATACTAGTCCGGTACTGAAAAAAATTCAAGTATGAAAACATTGATTCCAACTTAAAAGATATGTGCACATAAGACCATCTCTAATCTTGTGCCCCAATCAAACAAGGTTGTAATTGTAAAGGTGATTTTCCTTATGATATATAGTTTCATACTCTCTTTTTTTATACCGTTATAATATTTTAGTGTATTATCATTCTTCGTTCTTTTCACAACATAATTTGTATATCGGCGCGTATACAATTTGGCACATGAAATACCGGGTAGCACTGGTATTTTATATGATATCGCCCGGTATCGGATGTTAGGGTTGGATCTTGAGTTTTTTTATATGAAAATATTGTTTTTTAATTCCGTAAACTATCCAACATCAATTCATTTGTATATTTGTATATTTTTATAATATATGTATGTAATATCTTATTATATATTTTTTATTCATATAAAAAATAAATATATATTTTTATAATAATAAATATTACAAATTATAAGTGTTCGGATAAGATTGCGGAAAAAAAGAAGAAGTTTATTAAAAAATAATAATTTATAAAGTTAGTGAATTAATGATTATCATGTCAAAAATTTTGTTATTGTGAAAAATAATGAACTACTGATCTCAGATATTTCTTTTTGTGGTGAAAATGATTTTTATATTAAAGGAAATTAATTTATTTAATATGCTAATAATTTTGAATTGAAATTGATATTTAAATCAAGATTATTTTAAAATATTTTTTAATAATTTCTAATCTATACTATACACTAAGCCAAAAATGTCTATCTGACATAAAAGATACAAATCGTCATAAATAATAAAGATAGTGTATTAATGATTACAACTTGGTCAATATTAATTCCTTGGCTTTGTTATTTTTTACCGCAAAAATATATATTTTGACTTGGTAATTATATTATTACAAACTATATAAGATAATGTGGGGATACTGGATAGCTTACAAGCATTTATAACGTGCCATTTATTATATTTATTATGAAATAATAAAGGGGTCATATCGTTATATGGATGATCATTTTAAAATATTTTTTAATAATTTCTAATCTATACTATACACTAAGCCAAAAATGTCTATCTGGATTTGTCAGATGGCATTTTCGAAATTTAGTATAAAATAAAGGACGTTATAGCCATTTTAATAACCTCATTAGTTATTTATATGTTTATTAATGAGACATTTTTCACTTTTCAAATCGAAGGATAATATAATTATTTGCTTTATAATTTTTTAATGATCGTATTATAATAAATTAAAGGGTATTTTGGATATTTCATATAATTAATTAAAATTAATTTTCAAATGGTATTATTGAAATTTCACAATTTTATTTTTAAAATATAATCTTTTCTCTTTTGGTGGTGGCGGTATAAAGAGTAATCAAAACAAACGATAACAACGTTACCACTAAATAATAATTCTAATATATTTTAGCATTTGACTCACAATTAACAAATGTCAATGATAAATAATATAAGACTTGATATATACTTATCAAATAATGCTTTCAGTCATTGACTATTATACGTTACGTTATCAAGATGAATCTCAATAAATACTACAAAACTTTTGGAACTCATGAATAATGTCAAAGCTGCAAATATACATATACAAAAAGTATCGTATAAAAGATTATATGTTCCGTTTTTCAAATTAATCTAAATAAAGAATAATGTGTAAAGAATGTGACATCACAAGATTTAAAGAGAACTTTCATTATTTTATAGTAGATAGTTGTTACAATGGATGTTCTATTATTGTTATGATCCCTTTTTAGGGGTACCAACAGTCGTCCGGTTCGTTCAAATAACGAACTCGGTTCTGATTTCTTTAAAATATGAAGACGATCGAAAGTGAGAAAATCAGTAAGCCCTAGTAAGGAAGCAATCAGGAAGCTAAAACAACAACTAGCAACTGAGTTTGAAATGAAAGACATAAGAGCAGCCAGAAGAATCCTAAGAATTGATATTTGGAGGGATAGAAACTCAAGGGTAATAAAGCTATCTTAAAAAAAATACGTTGAACAAATTCTGAAAAAGGTTCAGTATGGAAAATTCAAAGCCACTAAACATGCCTAGCTCAAATAAAATACAACTAAGTAGGGAGTAAAGCCCAGTAACATCCGAAACTAACAAAGTGGAAACATAGAACATACTATACTCATCGGCTGTAGGAAGTCTAATGTACCTTGTTGTGTGCACCAGGCCAGATATAGCTCAGGCAACAGTAGTGGCGAGCAGATTTCTGGTCAACCCTGGAAGAATGTACTGGAAGCTGTAAAAAGAATATTAAAATACATTGCAGGTACAAAAGAAACAAAGTTATGTTATGGTAAACAGAGTGACCTTGAGCTGAAAGTCTACTCAGACTCTGATATGAGAGGAAACCTTGATACAAGGAGATCGACGTCTGGTTTCATCTCTATACTCAATGGAGGATGCATCTCCTGGCAGTCGAAGCTGCAGAAGAGCGTAACACTGTCTTCTACAGAGGTTGAGTACCTTGCACTCACAGAGGCAGTAAAATAAGCAATATAGTTAAAAAAGTTCCTTGAAGAACTGAACTTCAAAGAGATAAAACATAATACTTCTATGCGACAGTTAAAGTGCTATAGAACTGAGCAAAAACTCAACATTTCATGTCAGATCCAAACACATCGACGTGAGGTTGCACTGGAAAAGAGAAGCAGTGAGTAGCAAAGAAGTTACCTTAACAAAAGTAGATACTGAAGAAAACGTAGCATACTTCCTCACAAAGATGGTAACAACGCCAAAACATCAACTCTGCTCGTCGTTAGCAGGGATGAAGTTTGAAGAGAGACGGTGATGAACAAGAAACCCTACGCATTGACTGGAGGGGGCATTTGTTAAAGTTTGGACGTGGGCTTCATTTAAGCTTTTAAGATCCAGTCCAATACGTAAGGAAGTAAGATGACATGGGCCTCCAATAAGGTCCATGTACAATAGGAAGCCCACATAAGAAAAGGAACGACAGTTATGAGGCAGTTATCGTAAAAAAATGATGTAACACACAAGCGTCTTCATCAGATAAAAAGGAGAGTACGATCAGTTTAGAAGTAGTGAAATTCTTCCGACGATCAGCAGACAGAAACGACGATCAAAGAAATCAGAGAATATACAATGAGCATATATTAGAGTACCGGTGAAGGGCTAGTTCATATCTGCGACTAAAGTGTGTATTCTTGTCGGTAGAGTTGTAACTGTAATGTTCAATCTCTACTGAATTGGATCAATTGATTGGATCCCGGGGTTTTTCTCCGGTTTCCTCGTAAAAGATTGTGTGTTCTAAACCTGCAACAACAAAACTACAATTAATTAGTAAACAGAGAAGAAAGCAGATCCACAAGGGAAGAACAAGGAGCTTATCTTTCATTTTCTTTCACATTGTTCATAAAATTCTTCGGATAATTATTTCTTCTTGCCTTAGCATCCTTCTCTTCCGGGGTGCAGATTCTGCAATAAGTTAAATTGTGCGAAACCCATTATTTCTAATAAGAAAAGAAGTATAAATTGGATGTTTCTTCTACTGGGTCAAATGTTGGGTTGCTGTACATTGAGTCAACTCAAATACTTCTGTAAACATACAAAGAATCATCGCACTGGATCTAAAGAACATTTGCTTTTTACGGCTTATTTCTCATTGAGTAAGCAGCTTATGCCTCATGATTCTTTCGATATTTCTAATTGAATTTGTGATTCATTTCTTGATTAGGTTTTGGTTTAGTCAATAACTGTTCTTCTCTTGTCTGCTTTGGTTTCCATGTAATTAGGGTTTCTGTTCTACTTCATACTTTCAAACCCTAAATCCCTTTTGCTAGTCAGGATTTCCGTTTTATTTTGGTCTTTTTATATTTCAAAGACGATTAATTAAATCGATATGAACATTGTTTTCTATGGTATCGATTCGAGATTTTTTTAGGAACATAGAAAATCAATTGTAATATAGGTACTTACAAATTGTTATTTAGTTAATAAAAAATAAAGATAATGAGGATAAAGTATTTATCTATATCAACGATATACCCGTAAAACTATTCATACTAGTGATTCAGTACTAATCGACATGACTTCTTTGATATCAACCAACATGTCGGGTCTATTAGGATCAAGACTCCGGATCGTATGATTGATAACAGAATATCTTGATTTAAAAGAAAGAGCAGCAAGGTAGCAACTGGTTTACAGAATTATAAATGAACAAAATTATGTTTTGCTTGTAGATGTTAAGCATGAAAAAAGGGAATGTTTAGTGAAGGAAAATGATATATTAAAACAAAGACAAACACACCACATATATAGTGCTGTGGGAACAACGAAACTGATAACAAACTAAGCAGAAAAATAAGGAAAATGAGGTCTCTAGATAAGAATCACTACTCTCATCCATGATCTTTTATTGCATGAGTGGGTTGGACTTAATCATGGAAAATTTGATCATATCCAACCAATGCTAACGGCTATCCAGATTTAAATGAGTCTTGCTTCAATTCAACAGGGTCAACACATTTTAACCCGTAAAATTATTTCAAGAGATTGATCCATGGGTTGATTTGTTTGTAAGGAATAGATGGCCATTTTTAAATATATATTTTTCAGGTAACAAAACGAGCTCGAAATTACATAAATTATATGTATGATATAATATAATAAGGTGATGGGGGCTGAATTGGAATAAATTCAATATTGTTTTTTATGACAGAAACATTTTTTTGGATAAAAGAATATGAATTCGACTATTTTTTGTATTATTATTACACATGTGCTTAAAATTTGAGAATTTCATGCATCGGGTGCGTCTTAGGTGCACGGATTCACGCACTCATATGTATATATTTTTTAAAAATTAAGGTTAATTAGAATGAAATAAGAAGTTTTGCAGAAACACTTGTGGGTTGAGAAATGAACTGTACATGTGAATAGAAGGTGATGAGAACAAGAAGCTAACAAAGGTGAATTATGAATTGCATACTTCATTCGTAAATTGTTTTAAAACTCATTACTTTTTACAAGTTCATGTATTTTGAACATTTCTAATATTTATGTGCATTATTTTATTATTTTGAATTTCACGCACCTTAAATCGGATACTTCTAAAATCATCGCACCCTCGTATGCCGCACCTTGCACCCGTATCCTCATACCCGTGCAACATAGTATTACACAAACATTAATGAACAAATAAAAACAAAAATATGAATGAACATAAACATAATTATATAAATATGAATATGAAAACGAGAACATAAATACAATTTTATAAACATGAGCTATATAAACGTTGTTCGAACATGTTTTATGTTTGCATTATAATATGAAAGAATATGAACACATCAGACTCACTTTTTTCAAAAAGGATTTAACAAATTCGTATATACATGTCACTATAATAAATTTCCAATTTTGTCATATTTGTTAGTTCCCAATGTTTTTATAATTTACAAATTGACCCCTCTATTTTCAAAATATATATTTCATGCGCAATTACTTTAGTTTTTCACAATTTTGATCTAGAAATCCAAAATATTAAAAAGTAATTCGTATTTGGATGGCGACGGCGGCGGCTGTTCTCGGTTCGACGGCGCTTCTTCAAACAATCGATTGAGTAACACTTCAGCGTTATCCACTTTTCTGACGGCGCATAATGGCGCTCCGCCTCAATCCTTCAGCTATTTCTTCTCTCGCGGTCAGTATTCTTCTATCTTCCTTTCTTTCACAGTATTTATTTTATCTCCATATAATGATGCGCAATCGATTACTCTTCACCATTTTATTCTTAGAATTCTGGATTATAT
>RWGZ01001600.1:0-61987 GCA_009725065.1 Utricularia reniformis
AAGTCTACATACTTTTATAAAGATTTTTATTATATATATAGAATTAATAATAATACTAATAAAAAAATCAATAAACAATTTTTCAATTTACACGTTTATAAATAGAGAAAAAGTAAGATCGTGAAAATGAAGTAAGACCATTAGAGTTAATATATTAAAAAATGTACAATATCGTGCAAATGAAAGGACGATGAATGTCTCTTAAAACTTTGTTGTGTGGTATTACATTATCCAAATCCAATCTTTAAGTAGATATATAAAATGTAGCATTGGATAAGGTTGAGATTGTACGGCATATAAGTCATCATCCATTTAAGTCATTAGTGTGTGTAATAATTGAATTCTAGCTAGTGTGTCTGGTTTCTAACATTTCGGCTAAGGTAAACATCGTTATCACAAAAAAGGGTAAATTAGTCAACATAATTATAATAACAATTGCACTACATTCATTTCTTACAATTACATCACACCAACAATGTCCTAAAAGCACACCAAACCCTAATTAGCCCTTCATTACCCACTAATTAACTTTCACATATTATGATAATTGTACATTGTATCCCAATCCAATCCTTGTTGCCCATATCCGTATCCGTAACCGTACACATTCTCGAATCCTTCCATTCCAACGTAAAGCAGATCGTTCATTGAGAATGCCGAACTCGAGCTTCCGCTGCTTGTCCCGGACACTCCCTCGTTTCTTTCCGATAGTCTTTGGATCTCCATCTTCGCTTCTTCAAGTTGTTCCTTAAGCTTCACTAACTGCATAATCAAAAAGAAATTGTAATAAAGTGTTGTGGTGCTCTTTTACCTTATCAAAAAGAAAGTTGGCTAGTTGTGTATTATACCCTTAAATCTCGCTTTACTTAACGATCTAAATCAATAATTCGAACATGATTATATTTTTAGGGTAAAGAGAGGAAGCCGACACATACACGTACGTGTACACTGTGTGTTTAGGACACCTTTATGTGTGTGCATGAATCTGACAGAAAATGCTCAAGAGTATTAATTTACCTGGCTTTCTAGACGGCATTTTTCAACAACTGCGGTGTCATGCTGCGTCTGAAGCTCATAATACTCTTCTTCAAGCTTTTTTACCTTCCACCGAGCACGGCGGTTCTGGAACCAAACGGCGACTTGACGAGGATCAAGACCCAACTCAGCTGCTAACCGGTCCTTCCTCTCAGTCTCAAGCTTATGTTCACAACAAAAGCTTTTTTCAAGCATACTCGCTTGCTCTTCACTCAGCTTCCTCTTCCTGAACATCCCATCTTCACCGTCAAGCTTATTCTTCTTCCTCCTCCTCCGCGGCTGCTTCGATGTAGAAGCCGTCGCTGTATAAACCCAAAAAACCCTCTTTTTAATACACATTTTCATAACATAAACTAAGATGATCCAGTTTACTGACCTTGTTCTGTTTGAATCTGTGAAAGAAACACGGCCTCATCCATCTCCTGGTTCATACAGTTGTTTACATCAAAGACTTTTTCACTACTATAAAGAAGGAGAGGATAAGTTGCTGGCGTGAAGAGGTACCTACCTGGAAACCAGGGAATACTTTATATAAGATAGGTTATATAAATTACCCTAGTTTTAATACTATTTTCCGAATTGCCATCCCCGAATGGCTCACCATCATTCACTGTTTCAGTCTTAGTTTGCTGCAACTGTCACTGTAATGTTGTAAAAATGGCATCTTGACCTAATCATAGTTTACTTTAATAATTAATCAATGTTAAAAGTAGAATTAGTTTGTAATAAATATGATTTCACTAAGGTATTATTTCAGTTTTCTGGGGTCGCCAATCTCACCATTACTTCAAGGCCATCATGTTTAAATTCCACATGTTAATGCATGATCACTCTAAATTACGACGGGAAATTCATTGTGCGAATTTGGTCCCTGATCAGTGGATTTGGAGTTTTCAACTCGGGTCTACGTATTCAGTTGTAGACATTTACTCTCTCAATAACGTAATCTCACATACATTATGAGTCAAACTTCGTAATTCATTGTGTCTCTAATTAACATAACTCAAATACCGAGCTAGGAAAGAGAATTTAATCAAGTGAATAATGTGATCCACACCAAAATATTTTCAACTAAAATCAGTTGGATGTCTTGCATTTAGAGATTAAGGGAAGAACATCACACATTCAAAAGATTATGACAACATTCATTCTTATAAATCTAATCTATCTCACTTTCATAACCAATGTACGACAAATTTAACATAAAGTTAATAAATAACACATGTCAAATATGAAACGAAAAATGTTATAGTTTATAAAATTAGTAGTATAATGAGTAATTAATTTAACTTTGATTAATTATACAGAAAATCTCCCAACTCATTAAATTCATAACTCTAGTCTAACCATTGTGTTTTTACTTATTTGCACTAGTCAAATAACTTGTTAGTGAGTAATTCATCATGTTCCCTCTTTCAAGATAAGATAGTGCAACTTAATACGATAAAAACAAAACTGTTGGAATTTGTCATACATCGGAAAAAGAAGTGAGATTGATAAGGTTTATAAGACAAGGAATTACATCACATGTTGGCTTAATCAAGTTTTTTAAATGTGTGAGTTCATTCCCTTAATCCCGTTCGTTCACACTCTCCCGTCGTTATTTCAGCCAGATTCTATAATTTCGATAAAAACTTAAAATAATAATAAAAAAAGAAGACACAAGATTTAACGTAACCGACAAACATCGATCGTGAATTCACTATCAATCCAATCGACGTCACCACTCCATGTTAGTTTTTCCACACCAATTGATATTAGCCCCTCGGTTAAACATATTCTTCCTAATTAAGTGTAGTTGTTCGGTCCGATATGAATAATTATATTTTGATAAGGGATTAAGAAATAAGGTATAATTCCAAATGTGGAAAAGGGAGATGCATGCATGAAGTGTGTAGTGTGTAGTGTGAAGTAAGATTGTATAGAGTTGTTATCGTGGAGGCAATTCAATTATGTCCCCATTCCTTCACATGGACCACTACAAAGCTGCTGCCTCTGCTGCTACACCTCGTGGTCATTCCTAGTTAACTTCACCGTTTCTACAAGAAACCCCTTTTTGACTTTTCATACCTCTCAACATTTGTCGCCTTCTCATTTATATGTTAATATGAAACATTTAGAATTTTTTTATTCTTATTTTTTCGATACTTAAGTAATTGTTATATTTTAATTATTTTATGGTTGTGATAATTGTGATCCCTAAAGTATGGAAAAGACAAAATCGATTCTAATACTTTATAAATTCGTAAACTAATCACATAATTTAGTATATGTGATATAATTAGTTACAAAAGTTTTCAATTTGCATATTTGAGATACTCGGTCAAAATCAAATTTCATGTACAAACTTTGTCATTTTGATTTTCCAAATGTTGCAATAACAAATATTACAATAATTTTAAGTTTGAGAAATAAATATATCATTACAATTAAGATGATTAAATTTGTCAAAATTATTAAATAGTCCTCATACTTTATAAGTTTTACCAAATGAGTATCCAAAATTTTCAATTTACACAATTGAGATATTCGACCGAAATTAAATTACATGGACTCATTTGATAACTTTGGAATCTAATTTGTCAAATATTTCAAACTAGAGTAAAAAAATTCCAAAAACTAAAAGTTTGAAAACTAAATAAACATTTATAATTAAAATGATTAAATTTATCAAAATTATGAAAGTTTAGAGACAAAATAAATCATTTTATCAATATGGTCTCACATATAAATTGAAGTTGTAAATTTTTTTATTTATAGGATAAGTAATATTAGTACTAATTAATTTAATCAAAAATTTTATGGACCCTTTTTTATCTAAAATACCTATTTTCTCCTTCTGTGTAGGAATCCATTTTTTCACCATTCTATGAAACAGTATTTTAATTAAATAAGAAAAGATAAATTAGGAAATTAATTAACGTTTTTTGTCTTTTAATGAAAGTGATGGAGAGTGACAGGCTTCGGTGCACATGGTGGGAGCCTGAAGCTTTTACACGTGTCAACATTTGGAAGCTCCACACTTGTAGGGGACCAAAACCCTCTTTCTTTGCACTCTCCATATTCACATTTCTAATATTATTTATTACTAAATTGTGTGAACGGAAAAATGACACAAAACTTATTTTATATTTTAACTATTAGACATATCCGTACTGATTGACGTTGAATGTCAGAGACGTGACTTGAATCACAGAAACCGTGTCGGGTTACAGTAAATGATCCGACTCGGGAAAACACGTTTCTTTATAAACAATTTGTTTTTCATCCGACTGACTCGCCAAGTGTCGGATCCTCGTCCGCAGATTCATCCCCTGCCCGAACCATAAGATTCGACCACGAACAGTAATCAAACGGTTATGATGATTTTGGGGGTCTTTTTTTAAAAAAAATCTGAATTGACCCGAACCGATTGATATAATTTCAAAACCTAGCTCAGTTCATTTGGGCTAGTATTGGGCCACAAACTAGCGAAGGAAAACTTTAAGTTGCGATATAGTCCACTAAGCCCACTTCGTCTCACCTCTGGCAAATGGTTGATTTAAAATGATAAAATGGCGTTTTTGGTTATCGTAGTTTGATCACTTTGGCAAATTTAGTCCTCCAAGTTTATTTTGGAATTTTCAGTCCTCGAATTTTGGACATTTGACAAAATCGGTTCTCAAATTTCATATTTAGTTCTCCAAATAAAATCGAACAAAACTGATCCATGTAATTTGATCGTAGTGGCAAAATTAGTCTCCGTATTATATAAAAATGAAAAATTACAAACTTCGAGGACCAAATTTGCTATACACATAAAACTTGAAGGACCTAATTTGCCATGTGACAAAGTATGAGGATTAATTTTACCACAAATAAAGTTAAGGGCTTAATCTGCCACAATTATCAAAATAGGAGGATCAAAATTGTCAAAATAGGAAACTACGAGGACCAAATTTGAGCGTCACCCATTTAAAATCTACAAATTCCAAGCACAATTATTTTGGTTGGATCTAGTTTTTTTCAATATTATTACGTTTTTTGGACAATATTACTTATATTTGGATTGAATAATTCGAACATTATCTCCACTCGTTGTATTATGATGATACAATTTTGGTTATTAATTTGCTTGCAAAGATCTAGTTTACTACCTTGGATTAAACTACGCCTTCAATTCCCAAAATTTTACATTTATGCCAAATTTAGTTATATAATTTATAATGATATACTTTGTTTTCGAACTTTAAACTATTAACAAATTTGATCATCCAAGTATACAATATTTGACAAATCAAATACCCAAAGTGGATAATTAGAATTTATAATTAAAATGCAGAATCAAAATATATAATTAGAATATGCATAATGTAACGACTCTAATTTGCGCCTAGCTGATTTGGTAAAAATGTACTAAATAGAAACGAAACGTTCGAGCGTAAACTAAAACATAATTCAAAAGCATTAAAGTCTAACGACATAATTTAGAGTATTCTCAAAAGACCAGACTCTATCACCGGATAACTGACGACCTCCTTCTCATGCTCTTCTCATACTTCGTCTGCGTCACCTACAAAGTCTGTAAAACGGTCACAATCTATTAAAAGAAACTTCACACATAATATATTTGTCATTCAATTTCTTAAATAAAACATACACACACATGTAAGTCGTTTCTTTTAATCGTATACTTATTTTATTCTTCTTGTTTCTTTATCCTTATTGTTCTTTTCTCCCTCCCCTCATCTTTAAACTTTACTCTTGTCGAGCATAACATGCTCGGTACATGTCCCGCCCAAGCCAATCGTTAGTTGTTGGTTGACTCGACAGGCCGTATGCTTCCCTTCCCCGGGTGAATACTTAAGCGCTACCATTTTTCTCGCCCGGATCCGTTCTACTCTTTCGTACGTATCTTTCCATTCTAGAACTTATCGTTCCCTTCATCAGACATGCCCTTTCTTTGGCGAATTGTGTACTAAGCACGATACAGGGTTCGGTCGGACGGTCCATCCTCCCTCGCCCCGAGTCTTATTAACATTTGTCTCATTCGTTCGTGTCTTTTTGTTTCCTTCTTATTACCCTTCCCGTTTCCCTACATCGGAACATTTCTTTACTATATTGTGTTCACTTCACTTACATGTTGCTTTCACTTGTTATAATCTCTTCGTGCTTCCCGTAGACCCTACGTATCATTTTCCTCTCACGATCCGACGTTGAAGCGCGACGAAAACAAACTTGTTTGATGTTTTCGCGATAAACTACTCTATAATTGAAATCCACGATAAAAATGAGCTAGGGTAAAATCCGCGATAAAAATGAGGTTTAGGGGAAAATCCGTGATAATTTGTTGCTTTTGGAAAATCCGCGATAATTTGGGGTTTAGGTTTTCCACGATAAACTTTCATTGACGATTTTTCCGCGATAAAATTGCTCTCTCAAAATCCGCGAGAATTTTGGTTGCTGAAAATCCGCAATAAATTCGTGTTTTTGGGTTTTTCGTGGGTTTTCCGTGCCTAAGTGGTAAATGATTTGGTTTTGGGACTTTCCACCCCTATTTATAGACATTTTAACTTCTCTAAATTGCATTTTGACTCTTCATTCCTTTTATTTTAACAAATCCTTTATCATTTGCCTCATTTTTCGAGAAAATTGTATAAATAGCCCTTCAACTTACGAGTTGTGTTAAAGTCATGCCATCCAGCTTATAAAATTGCAGGAATGACACTTCAAGTTATCAAAATCGTTTATTTTTTACCCCTCATATTTAGCACATGATTTTTCGTTAAGTTTGCAAACATTTTTCGTTGGCATTATTCGTTCTCAATGTTCACAAATTATGCAAATAAGACTTTTATACGAAAAATTATACAAAATTGATACTTCAAGTTCGAGAAATGTGCATCTAGACGTAAAACAATAACAATGTCGTAGATGGTCAATATTAAACGGTATTGTTTACTTGAGGTGTCGTACATACATTTAATTAAAGTTGAAGGGTCATATGTATATATTTTTATTAACTTGATGTGTTATATTTGCATATTTTTGTTAACTTGAGGTGTCATATTTGCAATTTCGTAACTTGGAGGGCATGTTCTTTACACCGCTCGAAAGTTGGAGGGTCACTAACAAACGTCACCCCTCATTTTCTACCTTTTTGTTTCCTTTTACATCTTTTCATTCTCATATTTCTCGTTATTCCTCATTTAGACCTTACCACTATATTTTCTCCCGTTATTCTAACATATCTTTTTCCTGGCTATTACACGTAGTGTTCTGAGTAAACATATATTGAATTATAAAATGTAAAAGCGTTCTTAATAAATATAGAATTTGAATTTAGTTACAATGTAAAAAATAATTATCTCTATTTGTTATAAATATGAAATTATAAATTTAAACTAAAATAATATTTGAAAATACAAAACAAATTAATAACATTTTTTTATTTAAAAATTATATAATAAAAAAAAATGTTAAAGACAATATTATCGAATAAGAAACTCAACAATAGATAATATAAATGTTAAATTATAGAAAAAAAAATCATTATTATGAAAACGATGAAAAATTGATTTGGAAAAAATGTATATAAGTGAAAAATAAAGTGGTGTTTCTCACTATCCTCCAAACTTTATAACAATGTAAAGACAGTGCCCCAAAATTTGTAAATTGCATACAAATCCCCGAAGTTGATGTTGGCATCCATGTTTAAGAATTGTGTGGTTGACCCACGAACTTCCAAAATCGTTTATATTGAATTATAATATTCGTTAATATTTTAAACGTCTCAATAGTTTGTATTGATCAATTAACCTTGAAAAGATGAAATGACCATATTTCTAATTATTGAAATTTTTTAAAATAATACATAAACTTTGAAATTTCGAGAGTTTCTCATGCAATTTACAAACATTGGTGGTATCGTCTTTACACTATTTTAAACATCGGGGGCCAATGCCGTAATTTTCTCGTGAAAAATAAAGAGTATAATGCATAATGCATTTTCAGAATTAAGTCTGAACTTGATTATGCATTATAGTTGAAAAACCGGAATGCATTATGATTATAATTTATAATTAGAATTTAAAATGTATATTGTTCTGTTTCTAAAAACAAATTATACATTCTATAATGCATAATTCGTTTTCATAATTTGTGCATAACATAACCTTAATTTGACCAATGATCTCATTTGCAAAAATGGAAAACTTTTAATATCAATTATGTCATCCATACTAAATTTGAAAGATTGATTTTGGCAACTTAGAAAATATGTGGACATATTTCACCATCTTCATATTTTATATATCAAAATTACCAAAATCTAAAAACTTTATAACAAATATTGAAAAACCATAAAACTATGGGGAATTGGGGACCAAATATCCATCTCGTTTATTTCGTAAAGACAAGCCATGAAACTAACGTATGAGCAAACTGCACGTGGGAGATGGCAACAATTCATCAAAAGCATGTGGTTTTAATAATGGAGCAAGAAATGTCTCTGCAGATAGAATACTTANATTTCCCTTGCCCTGAATTATCCGGCGACCCATCTGAATCCGGGTAGCCCTTATTTAACTGCTTAAGCTGCTTCTCCTTAAAAACCTCCCACCATTTACCCAGTCTTTTAGCTGTACGACCAGGTACTTCAGAAGCAATCTTCTTCCATTTATTCCCATACTTAGCTTGTAAAGAAATAACAAGATTCTGCTCATCTACAGTAAGCGAACCTTTCTTGATTCCCGGCTTAAGATAATTCTTCCACCGTTCAAGACACGATTTAGGGTCCCGATTCAAAGATCGACCCATTCTCTGCGAAATGAGGTTCCATTCTTTAGGACCGTACTGTTTAACATATCCGCCCAAGAGAGCGTCTTCTTCAGGCTGCCACCGTTGTCGCTCCTTCATGGTGTGTTCATAATCGCCGGCGATACAGATACCGTTATCATCGCCGGAGTGAAATAATGTAGGGCTGAGATTTGATTTAGTTAAAGTATTTCTGGTTATGTAAGATGTTTAAATAGAGGAGGGAGCAGGGGATTTTGATTTCGCAGTTGCAAGCAGGGGGTGTGACGAAAATGAAAGTGACTGCACGGGGGCCTGGAGATGGGACGCCAGCTGTAGGATGTGGGCCCCGTGGTCTACTATAGGGAACAGTTTTGTATCAAAGATGCCGCGACCCCCTCCATTATTACACTCACGCGCCTACGGTTACTTACTAGGGCAGTTATATAATATAATATGATTTTTTATAATCAAAATAAATATTATTTGAATATTTATTCTAATATTCCTTTCATCCGCATCCCCAGCTCGCCCGTTCTCTTTGTTGTTTAACTGTTCTCGTTTGTTAAACGGTTTGATAATTTTATTTTTATTTGAATATATATAATCTGATTTTTAAGAGATTTAGAATATAATTTTAAATTTATTATATAAAAATTAATATCAAAATGTAAAGAATATAATATGTTTGGTAGGGTTACAACCCATATTATTGGTAAATGTATGCAATTTATTTTTTTATTATTTTAAATATTATTTTATCATCCAACCCAAAAAACCAAGGATACAACAATCAAATCTAGTACAATTGGTGCACATTAGTACAATTATTTTTTTTATTATTTTATAAATCACTAACCGTTTTCCAGACCGATATATTATCGGTTTGGTTGAACCAGTTTAATCGATCGCTATTGAATCGTTCATATATTTAAAAAAATAAAAAAATAAAATCAATAATATTTAAATATTCAAAGAAAGTATTTCTAATAAAAAAATATTTGAATATTTTTCGTAGATTAGACTAGTTTTTCATATTCTCTTCTATTTCTACATTCTTGGATGATTCATTCTTACTCAATCGTTGATTTAATTATAATATAAAAGAGAAAATAATCTAATTAGAGTTTATGGATGATTATTGAGTTAGAACAATAATAAAAAAATGTGAAAAATTTGATTGATATCAAATTAGTAAATTATAGTTTATTTTTTATTATTGAATGTTCCATTTTTAAAACGAGTACCGATTGGGTCGGTCTAACCGGACGGCCCAAAAACGACCTACAAACATAGGCAGGGCGCTCGGACAAGTATTGGGTGCATTATTATTTTTTAAAAAATTAACTATTTAAAAATGTAAAAATTTAGAATAATCATTTTAAATTACATGTGAAATTTTATATAATCTAATATATTATATGTCCAAATATTTTGAAATATTATTAGATTTTCTAATAAAATATAATATATTAATATTTTAATCAATGAATTTTAATGCACCTTAAACAAATTTGTAAACATTCACTAATTTCACACTATTTCACCTCAAGTCTTTAACATAGCCTTATAAATTGTAATCACACCAAATAGCGGTTTAGTGAGCGCATTTAATTATTGTTTTAATTACTTTCAATTATTTTGTGCACGGACTCCAATAAAACAAAAAAATAGTGTGAGGGGTGGGCACGCGCGGGAGGAGCGTGTGAGGGAAGATACATAATTTACGAGAGACGCATCAACGGATTTCTCGGATCTGCTGTGGGGGCGACCATTGAAGGATTGTTGGTCCGTCGCGGCGGTCTGATTCAGTGCAGTGTCCACTTGTGCTCAGCCTATTCTACAAAGGGTGACCTCTACCGATCAACCTTCAACTTTGGTAACCATATGAAGGACATGTATTCCAAGTTACGAAATTACAAATATAACATTTCAAGTTAATAAAAATATGTATATATGATTCTCAAACTTTAATTAAATGCATATACGACACCTCAAGTAAACAATACCGTTTAACATTGACCATCTACGATATTGTTATTGTTTTACGTCTGGATGCACATTTCTCGAACTTGAAGTATCAATTTTATATAATTTTCGCATAAAAGTCTAATTTGCATAATTTGTGAACATTGAGAACGAAAAATGTTTACAAACTTAACGGAAAATCATGTGTTAAATACCATGGGTAAAAAACAAACGGTTTGATAACTTGATGTGTCATTCCTGTAATTTCATAAGTTAGAGGGCATAGTCTTTACACAACTCGTAAGTTGAGGGACTATTTATGCAATTTTTTCATTCTACGAATTTCATATAATTGTAATACAAGTTTAAAGCAACTTCATTTCTTACCATCAATATAATAATTTTATTATTTAAAATTAATATTATTTTTCATTTCATAGAATTTAATCTTTTAATGATCTTGTGTCATCCCTTTCATAAGTTATATCCCTGCAAACTTTATATATAAGTTTTATGGTTGTGGTAAATGAAATCCGATAACAAAACCGATGATCATATTTTGCATGTTTTTGCAAAATCAATCTCAAAAATTTAATTGATATTATATAATTAATCTTCAAAATTTTCAAATTTTTTATTAATATGCTCAACTAAAATCAAATTTTAGTGATCGATGTTGCAATTTGAGAATTTGATTTGCTAAATGTTTAAAATTTATTAAACCAAATATGACATACATTAATGTTCGGAGACTAAATATTCTAATAGAAATGATGATAATCAAATTTATCATTTTGAAGATGGTAGTAGTTATGTAATAGAATCTTATACTTCTCAACTTCATCTGAAATAAATTATTTATCAAAATTATTAAAATTTGAAACTGAAAAGTCATTTTGTCAAACTTATCGTTGGTGTGTTCTGTACAAATTTTGAAAAGTAATTTATATAGAAAGAGAAATAGAAATAGAAATAGAAATAGAAAAAAAAATATAAATATAAATTATGAAGTGTTCTGTAATATTTTTAGAATGCATAAATAATTTATAAAAATTATGAAGTATTCTGTTGTATAAATAGAATGATAATTTATGAATTAACCAAATTACTTTTCTACCTTAGATTTATTTCAATAATAAATGATTAATCATAACTTCATTTGATTGCCACAAAATATAATATTCAACAAGATTATCATTGAGATGATGGTCCAGCTCCGCAACGTCGATTACACCATATTTGCTCAGTAATGTTATTACGAATGTTTTGCATTGTGACATCCCAATGTTCTTCAATCAAGTCATCAGTTTCTCAATAAAATATTTGAAATACAAAAAACATTTTTCTATTTTCGTGTAAACCAAAGTTTTTCCTTAAACTTATCTGTAAAAAAGTACGTCACAATTATTTCCACTTACACATAAATGCAGGGTTGGATATATGATGCAAATCTTGGATTTATGATGAATCTCTCATACCTTTTATGGGGTTTTGTCTTCAAATGTCAAAAGTGGTTTAAAAATGATAAATAGAGATATTTTAATCATTTTAAATACTAAAAAGTAGAAGTTTAAATTAGAAATAAGATTTATATTGTTTTTTATTTGTAATTATAAAATTGAGAAATGTAAATTTTACTTATACAAATGTAAAATGAGAATAAAATATATTCTACAAACTCTTTAATTTCTATTTCCTAGAATGAAAAAACTGAAATTTAAATTACACAGAAGAAGACACGATAATGTATCACTTTTATACCATTTAAACGGTTATATTATCTAGTTAATTTTGTCATTTATAATATTAATACGATAATTGGGTAGTGTTTGAACGGTCAAAGAGAAGGGGTCACGTGAATATGAAATAGTAGAATGAATATACATATGACAAGGACGGATCTCCTTCGGTTAGGTTGGGGCACATGCCTCTGCCTCTTTGTAAGGTTTTTTGTCTGTATTTTTGTAGGTGGAGTCGGGTCAATGGGATTATCCATATTTTATTGAATTTATTTCACATTATTTATAAACACAACATAATTTAGGTTTATAAAATGCTATTATAAACACAATATTTTAAATGTGTGTTTTGAAATTATATAATCATTTCGAAATTATGAAGAGAAGACGAACGAGATCACATATTTAAGATATTTAATCAAAATATAATGTGATGATATTTCATATTCTTATTAACATAATCAAGGCAATTTGAATAAAGTTTGAACTTCCGAATTGAAATGGATCAAATTAGTTTCAATATCATATTGAAATTATAAATTATGACAGGAGAACATAAATGAATAGAATTAAGTAGATGGGATCATGGTTATAAAACCGATCGAACTGTTAGATCGGAAATACTCTCTACTGTTTGGTTCGGAGGATTGGATCGGTTTGAATCGGTTTAATAGAAAAATAAATAATAATACTAGTGAACTAGAAAAATATATTTTTTATAAAGAACTCTAAATAAATTTTTAAAAAATGTAATTATATAATATAAAAATTTTTGATATATAATTAAAAAAAATTTAATATATATTCTTAAAAACTGGTTTTTTAACCGGTTTTGAGTGAAATAAAACGGTTCAACTGGATTTTTTGGCCCCTATGATCGGTTTTTAAAATAATAGGCCAACCGATTTAAATCGGATCGTGATAGTGAGCGACTCCTGGTCGAATCAGCCGATCCCACCGATTTTATAAAACTATGGATGGAATCACATATTTAAAAAATTTGATCAAACTATTATATTATGATATTTAATATCATCGTAAACTTAATTAATTTTACTTTTCTAACAAATGTGTAACAAAATCAATGTGTGTTTACTCCCCTTAATGTACTCGTCATTAAAAAGATTTTATCAATTTATTATATGATAATATTACATATTTTTATAAATTTAATTAATCTAAATTTTACAATGATTTTGAATACAATTTAGCATATTTATCATCATATAATATTCTTCATCAAGATAGTGGCTGTTTACTTTGAATCCCTAGGGGCTAAATCTATATATAGATATCCAGGTAATGATTAAATAGTCAGAGAGAAAAACAATGAGAGTGATTGAGGGTTGAATTTCATGATTCATATTTAATAATTACAATAACATTATTTTTATATATATTACTATTTATATAAATTAAACAAATACATTTAAAATTATTATTATATCTCAATTTAAAAAGATTAACCAAACACTACATTTATCCGATTTTCTTAAGAAAAAATGTTTCCACATCTCAATTTTGGGTTTGGTTAATTGAAAATGATAATGATAATGATAATTAGTTGAAGAAAATTGTAGTATTTAATTTGAATTATTCATACAAATACGAATATAAATATTAATATTAATCAAATAGAGAACTAAAGATCAATGCTATTAATGTTAAGCAAATAATAATCTGAAAAGAAAGTTGAAATTAGAGGTATAAACGGATTAACCCGATAAATGTTGGAGTTTGAACTCAATTTTTTTTTTAACTGAGCTGATCTTGGTTCGATTCCAATTAATAGAAAACAAATTTCGAACCTTAAAATGTATAACATTCAACCTATTATCAATTTTAGTTTAAAATTACTAAAATAATGTTTAAATTAAGTTTCACTATTTTAGAAAGCAATGTTTTAATTATCAAAATTTCAGCTCTATACTAAAAATCATTTTTTCGTTAAAGGAGTGAAATTTTGTTGAAATTTCATACATAAAATTCAAAACACAAATTTATGTGTTAAGTAATGTTTTTATATTACTTAATTCAAAGTTCAAATCTTAAATTTGAATTCGAACTTCAATCGTATTGAAACTCAAATAATATTATTTTAGTATTTGAAATTCAACCAAATATTGTATATTTAGAAACGAATTCGAACTTTAAAAAACATTTAATTTTGACTTGATTTGATCCTAGTTGGAACTTTGAATAAGCTTAAATGTTGTCATTTGTCAAGATATATTTATTTATTTTGAATCATAGGATCGCTCATATATTACTGTCTAAATTCAGGAAATTTGATTGGGCTGTAATAACCAGTTATATATAATGGGCTTAAAATAATATTAATGGGCCTGGATTTCATAAAGCCTGTAATTGTGAATACACGAGTGGCCACGTTTTCGTCAACTTCATAACTCATAAGAGACGCATTTGAAAACTCAGTGTTCGGCGATTGTTTGTTGAAGATTTTGAATCAGTAGAATGGGTGGATACGTGGAGCAAGCCAGAGAAAATAGAGTCAAGAAGAAGGTTGAAGAAGGTAATTTTACAATTTTTCTTTTTTCGATGTTCCGGAGAGGGGTTTCCACTTCACACTTCGATCAAATCCAGTTCTTCGTGCTTCTTCTTGCTCTATTATCGCGTATTTGTTAGATTCAATTTATGTATTCTTATTTCAATTAGTAAGTTTCGTTAATTTACCGGCTATTGAATGGATATTAATTAGGTTTTCGATTTGGGGATCGCTTCTGTTTGATGAATTTGTTATGATTGATGCAAGAAACAGTGATTAAATGATACAATAAATATAATTTCAACAGATTTGATGATATATATATTAGGTTTTGTTCATAGATTTCTCTGTAACACAAAATATTCAGCTCTGCGCAGTAAAATGAAGACCAAGGCATTAAAAGAGTGTGATTTCTATACCTCAAAATATGCCGAATGTGCTTCTGGTAGAACATTTTCAATTGTTTGGAAATGTCGCAAGGAAGCCAAGGAATTAAATGAATGTCTGCATCAGTAGTAAGTGAACATATCTCCTTTTCTCACAGTTTTGATAAATAATAAACGCCATTTTTACTTGCTCTTTCAGCACAAATGATTCTGTTTTGGAGCAAATGAAGAATGATTACAGCATGTTGCACCCTGAAGATAATGCATCTGTATGAGTTTTCTTTTGTTCTTCTGTGATTCGGGTGCCCTAGAGATTGTTCCTTGATCCATTTCTCTTGATTTTATATGGTTATTGAACTTTTTAGCTTCTTTTGTATCATCATACTTTTCTCAATGAAACTTGCTTTTGCCAAAAGAATCCATTTTTCGTTGTTATTCGTGTTGAAGATTGATATCGATTATTTTAGTGGTTCTTCGGATTGCAGGGTGTTGCGAAGAAGTTTTTTGGAAACGCATAGATTGTCCAACTTTGTGCTCGAAACCAAAAGAACACTCCTCTAACTTCAAGGCAAGAGGGGGAAGAGCCTCTTGTTGAAGCTCAAGCTAAGCTTGAAACATGTTTTGAATCTAAAACATCGTAAATTAGACTATCATCCGACCTCTATTCTTTCGGTCTTAACTTAGCTTGGGTAGCATCAGCCCATTGAGTGCTCAGACTCGACCTCAAATCTACAATAAATTTTTGTGAGTCTCAAATTTCGTCTACATAATTTCATTATTTTGATCATTTTAGTTATTATAATTTTATGATTGTCGTAATTATGATATTCAAAGTAGTATAAAGATGATAAAATTAATATTCAAAGATTAATATGTATGATTAATTGATTTAAATTTCTGAGACTTCATATACTCTACAAAATTCAAGATTCTAGAATTTGATTTACCTAATTTTATAAATTAATAAGATCAAATTTGTTAAAATTTTAAAATTGAAGATNAAAAACATTTAATTTTGACTTGATTTGATCCTAGTTGGAACTTTGAATAAGCTTAAATGTTGTCATTTGTCAAGATATATTTATTTATTTTGAATCATAGGATCGCTCATATATTACTGTCTAAATTCAGGAAATTTGATTGGGCTGTAATAACCAGTTATATATAATGGGCTTAAAATAATATTAATGGGCCTGGATTTCATAAAGCCTGTAATTGTGAATACACGAGTGGCCACGTTTTCGTCAACTTCATAGCTCATAAGTTAGACGCATTTGAAAACTCAGTGTTCGGCGATTGTTTGTTGAAGATTTTGAATCAGTAGAATGGGTGGATACGTGGAGCAAGCCAGAGAAAATAGAGTCAAGAAGAAGGTTGAAGAAGGTAATTTTACAATTTTTCTTTTTTCGATGTTCCGGAGAGGGGTTTCCACTTCGCACTTCGATCAAATCCAGTTCTTCGTGCTTCTTCTTGCTCTATTATCGCGTATTTGTTAGATTCAATTTATGTATTCTTATTTCAATTAGTAAGTTTCGTTAATTTACCGGCTATTGAATGAATATTAATTAGGTTTTCGATTTGGGGATCGCTTCTGTTTGATGAATTTGTTATGATTGATGCAAGAAACGGTGATTAAATGATACAATAAATCTGAATGCAACAGATTTGATGATATATATATTAGGTTTTGTTCATAGATTTCTCTGTAACACAAAATATTCAGCTCTGCGCAGTAAAATGAAGACCAAGGCATTAAAAGAGTGTGATTTCTATACCTCAAAATATGCCGAATGTGCTTCTGGTAGAACATTTTCAATTGTTTGGAAATGTCGCAAGGAAGCCAAGGAGTTAAATGAATGCCTTCATCAGTAGTAAGTAAACTTATCTCCTTTTCTCACAGTTTTGGTAACTATTAAAAGCCATTTTTACTTACTCTTTCAGCACAAATGATTCTGTTTTGGAGCAAATGAAGAATGATTACAGCATGTTGCACCCTGAAGATAATGCATCTGTATGAGTTTTCTTTTGTTCTTCTGTGATTCGGGTGCCCTAGAGATTGTTCCTTGATCCATTTCTCTTGATTTTATATGGTTATTGAACTTTTTAGCTTCTTTTGTATCATCATACTTTTCTCAATGAAACTTGCTTTTGCCAAAAGAATCCATTTTTCGTTGTTATTCGTGTTGAAGATTGATATCGATTATTTTAGTGGTTCTTCGGATTGCAGGGTGTTGCGAAGAAGTTTTTTGGAAACGCATAGATTGTCCAACTTTGTGCTCGAAACCAAAAGAACACTCCTCTAACTTCAAGGCAAGAGGGGGAAGAGCCTCTTGTTGAAGCTCAAGCTAAGCTTGAAACATGTTTTGAATCTAAAACATCGTAAATTAGACTATCATCCGACCTCTATTCTTTCGGTCTTAACTTAGCTTGGGTAGCATCAGCCCATTGAGTGCTCAGACTCGACCTCAAATCTACAATAAATTTTTGTGAGTCTCAAATTTCATCTACATAATTTCATTATTTTGATCATTTTAGTTATTATAATTTTATGATTGTCGTAATTATGATATTCAAAGTAGTATAAAGATGATAAAATTAATATTCAAAGATTAATATGTATGATTAATTGATTTAAATTTCTGAGACTTCATATACTCTACAAAATTCAAGATTCTAGAATTTGATTTACCTAATTTTATAAATTAATAAGATCAAATTTGTTAAAATTTTAAAATTGAAGATATTGTTATATTTGTAATGGAGAAAATTGCATAATTAGCTCATCAACTTACGAGCTGTGTAAATGACATGTTCTTCAACTTACGAAATTGTAAAAATAACACCTAAAGTTATCAATATTGTTTGTTTTTACCCGTGATATTATAGCATCGATTTTCCGTAAATTGAAAACCTTTGACAAAGTACATAAATAAGATCTATTTGAAAAATTATATAAAATTTACCTTTAATGTTCGAGAATTGTGCATAAAATACTTAAGATTTACGAGTTCATTAAAATGACAATTATAAACAATATTAAAAACTTAGGTTGTCTTATGTACATTTAATTGAAGTTTAAAGACTATAAATGTATATTTAGAGTGCATGTCATTTACCCTGCTCGTAAATTGGGGGACCGTGGGCAAAGATTACCCATTTGTAATGTCAAATTTGTCAAAATTTAATAATTGAAGGGTAATTTTCTCATAAAATTTAGATAAAAACATTTTTTTGTAATTTATTACAGGGAAATGTCACGAAGAAGCGAATCAGGAAGCGGGAGGATGAAGGTGGGGGTGGAACTTCATTTGACACAGGCCGTCGGCATAGCCGCCGTTAACAGCTATATCTTTGCTAGAACGGGGGCAATCCCAGAGTGAGGTTTAACCCAATTACTCCGTTATCTTTCTCTTCACCGGATTCAACTGCCTGACTAGACGAACTCTGGCAAGGGCTCTGTCTCTCTACACTAGTCTCCGCTGTGGATTGATGGCTCAGAGAAGACCCAAGGCTAGGCGACCGGCCGTCTTTTTCCTGGAACGGAACCGATTCCCGTTGACGTTTACCACGCGCTCCACTTCCAGATCTCTTGAATTGGCATCGAGATCGTACCGGATCCGAACCCGAAGACTTCAACAGCGGCACCTCCACAGCACCGGAAGGTATGTTAGTTATCGGAGCTCCTCTAAGAACGGCGTCAACCGCATCCTGACAAAGGTTCCAGTTACCCGACTCGAGTAAACCCACTGACCCGTAAATCGGATTGACAATCCTCCCACAGGCTTCGTACAACAGAGACCTGAATATTGCTGTGGAATAGAGAAGTAAATTAAAATCACAAAGCGTAAACTCTTTATTTATTGAAAAAAACGGCGGACCTGGGCGGAGACGAGGCTTCCCGGCGTTAATAAGGTTCACAAGTCCGGTGCGGCCGTAGAATTTGGCGAGGAAGACGGTGGCGTTGGCCTGAGCATCGGGGTCTCTTATTGACTCCAAACATTGCTTAATATTGCAATCATCGCTGCAACCCTTGCGAAGAACTCGGCAGCCATTGCAACTCAGCCGCATATTTCTTTTACAGAACCGGCGATAGGTTCACATATATATACATATATGTTAAGTTTGTGCACAATTAAAATTGCTTCTTTTTTAAATGTATATAAAATAAAATTTAAATTATGATTTTAGAAATTGTTAAAATAGTTATAATATTTAACCGAATATAAAAATACAATTTTTATTATATACTTTTGTAAATTTACCACCATCCTAACAGATTATACCTCATAATTTTAATATAATTAATTTTTTAATAATAATAAAGGTAAACGATAATATCCCCACATTTTTGAGTTTTGTTTAAAATAATAATTATTGGATTGACAGATAGTGGGACCCGAGGAGGTGACCCCTCCCGGTTTGTAGGAAAACCAAGTGCGGTTTGGTGGTTTCCGGATTTAGGAAGACAGCTTTCTGTGGGCAAGGCGTCTGGTTTTAGTTTCTATTGTAATTACAAAATTGGGTCTGGCTTGGCTCGGCTAGGCTCGGCTCCACTCACAATTATTAAAAATATAAATTGAATATCAATTTTAACAATATTATTTTTCACCAACTGTATAACATTCATTTATGTTTTAGGATTAATTTTATCAAATATTAGAAAGCATAATATACTCTTTATAAAATGTTGAACCAAAATTATCAAATTAACGAACTACGAAGTTCATTTTAGCATATCTTATCCCTTGAAAGATAAGATAAAAATGCGAAAACATTTCCACTTACAAGTTATAATGGATCAAGCCCGATTCAAAACTTGTATTATTTGAAAAAAAATGATCGTGTAAGTGTAGTCACTGATCGCTCCGGCCACGGAGCATATCAGTGAAGCCACCTCTCATTATGCGTCTGAACCTCGTTTCTTCGACCGGAGTTGGGACATTTCTAGGAGACTTATTATCATCCGAGGAAGCAATGGGATCGGAAGTTTCCTTCTTCCCGAGAAGCCCGGTTTCGCCGAAGAAGTTGCTGACAGAGGCAAGGCCGAGATGTGTGCCCATCACTTTGCTGAATGAATCAAGAGTTGCACCTGATCTTTCCCTGAGTATGATTTCTAATGCTTCTTTGTGAGCAGGATCAAGTGCATCACTGTCTTTAAGTAGATTTTGAATTGCAGGAATAAGGAAATCCTTCACGCTTGTAGAAGAAAGATCTGCAAATAAAGAGAAAATGACGTCATATTATCGCACTATTGGCTAATTTTATCCCTATGATTTGTAAAGTCATATTTAGTTTACAAACTTTAATGTTTTCGCAAATATAGTTCTCAAAACTTGTAACATTTGGTAACTTGGATATTCAAAGTGACAAAACCGATCCCAAAATTTGATTTTGATCGAAATATTTATGTTATATAACTAAAGTTTGATAACTGATTTTGCAAAAAGTTAGAAAATAAGGATCGATTTTGCCATTTTCATACTTCGGGGATCAGAATAACAACGATTACAAAACTTTACGGACCAAAATTGGCAATCTCACCCGTGAATAAAAGTTTATGCTTGAGAATAAACGAAGAAGAAAGGGTGGAAGATGGAAAAATACCTGTTGCATCCAAAGCACGAATTGATTCGCAAAAAGCATTGCTTCTTTCGCGGCGTTGTATGTCGCTTGAAGGGGTTGAAGATGCAGTCAGCTTGAAAATCTTGGACAGAAGATGTAACAATGTTAAGGAAAAAAGAAGTAAAATAAAGCTACAAAGAGTAATGTGTTGAATTGAATGTAAATGAAAAAATGGACATGGTGAAGGATATAATCCCGCAGTGCATCCGTTGTATGTGGTACGGCTACGAGCAATGCGCGGATAACAGCTATGGTAGCTTCGTGAGAGCCGTCTTCTAGAAAAGCATCCATCTGAATACGTATTTTGTCGACGATCTGCAAATAAGGTAAAGTTAATGCTTCTGAATAAATGTGACAAGGATGTGATGAGGTTTTGATACCATTGTATTCTTGAACTGCTGTGCCACAGAGCCAAATGCATCTATACTTGCGTATTTAATGATATGGTTCGGATCGGAGCCGAGAGTTACGAGAGCAGGTAAGACATGAGCTGATGCTGATTTTTCATCAGTAAATGGAACCTATAGAAAGAATATGAATTGTCATTATTGTACATGAAGGAAGAGAATTGGCTTACAATGACTTTCAGAAGATCTGCAGCTGTAACTTTGAGATTTACATTAGAACTGGCAACCATTTCCCATAAGATGCTGAATACTAGTGCTTGGTTTTCTTCAAAGGTACTGTGGGATAAGGGGATTGAATCAGTACATCGAAAAATGAATAAGGATCAACGTTACGTAAAGGGCTCGATTCATACTAAATGAATCGAATGGCGTTTAAGACATCACGTTTTGCTTGATCTTGTCCGGAATGTTGAATCAGGATGATCTTTAGGTACTCTATCAGGCGATCACGCTTTGTCGGGTGTCCAAGTATGCCAGCAAGGAGAAGTGGTAGGACAGCCATTGTAGAGAGCCTCTGAGAAATTACGGATTGAGGTCTCAAACCTGAACAACAGCGACAAGAAACTATATTTGAAACTGGTCGATTAAGTTCCGAATGGTTACGGAGAGTGAATAAAGTACAGAGAAGATTTGTGATACCTCTTAGTTTCTTTTGTGCCTTGAAAGGGAAGAATTTCATGTTAGCATCTTCTCCAACTGCTAGTAGAAACACTGGTAACAGGATGTGCGTTGAATAATGTTCCCCAAAATATTCAACAATGGCCAGCAAAAACTGCAGTTGGGAAGGAAAAATAAAAGCATTATGCTGGAGCAGTGAAAGTGATCATAGAACTTGAAAACAAAAAGAAATTGAAGTACCCTCACTACACGGTTTCTTATGCTGTCTTCCTTCTGCGGCAATGAAGATGATAATCGAATCAGAGTTGGATAGCACTCAATATGAAACCACTCAATGGAAGGCCAGGCGACATCTCCCCTGAATTAATGTCGTTAGTCAATAAGGAAAAAGGTGAAATATCCGCATTCTAAGGCCACAGGTATTCTTTTAGAAGCCAAAAAAATTGAGAAAAAGGTAGCAGGCGCAAGCTTACCTTGCATACAATTCAAGTAAAGGTTCATCAAACAATATTATTTCAGTTTCTGAATTAGTGGAAAATGGGCAAGTTTCAATAGCTCTCTGGTGCAAATGTGGAAGCAATTCAACGAGAAGTCTCAACAGAACATCAATGTTCCAACGTTCTCTTTCGGTCAGAACGTGAAGATGTGACTCCACTGAACCATCAACTCCTGACAAAGGGGGGCAATGCTGGAGGCAGATAATGTAAGATGATTACAAACACTACAAGATTGGGTAACGGTGAAGCGAATAAGTAAAATACTACCTGAGAAAACTGCATCAAATGGGTGAGCAAATTATGCAGTGTATGATCCAAATTGTTTCCCCATTTTATTAAAGCAGGAACTAAATCCTTCATTGCAGTTTCAACAACTATTCCAGAGGGATCACAAACCAGCTGAAACATCACCTCCTCAACCTGTAGAAAGGTAATCAAAGTATTTATAGTTATAAATGCCATTTAATATCCTTCTTCAACAATTTATATCCTACACTGCCAAAATACTAAAACACGAAAAAAATGCTCCATTCCTAGATAACGGAGCTTACATGGCAGGTAACTGTGATACCTTCTCCATAGCCTTGAAGCATATTTAGTGAGGCTGACCTTTAAATATTTATCCTTGCTTGGGAAAAGTGTCAGCAATAAAGCTAGATTATGAGCAGCAGCCTCCCGAACAACTGTAGCTGAATCCTCAATAAGCTGTTGCACAATTGACAAGATGAGGGAATCACGTATCTCCGGATGAACATATTGCGCAAGCTCACCACACGATTGAGCAACAAGCAGCCTTCTTTCCTCATACATATGATTAATCTAGACGCAATTAAGTGAGTTCAGCAAAATATCTCGCTCCCTGGAACATAGAAAGAGAGAGCTATATGGTTCTTACCTGTTCCCAACACTGAGGAAGAAGTTCTGTCTCAGTTCTGAGTTCTCCTACTTTCTTAGCCAGTTTAACACAGGCCTGATTGTGGAAAATTTCATGAATACATAATCTAAGACAATAAAATGAGAGTTTTGCAATTTTAGACTCTTACATCCATTATAATTCGTCTCTGTTGTTCATCTGGACGTTTGATAAGATTAAATAAAGTATGGGTCAAGGAGTCTCTCGTGGCACTCTCTGGATGTTGCTCAATGGCACACATGATAAGGGGAAGAAGCTCCTACAATGAAAAACTCAGAAATTCATCCCAAGTGCAATGGTATGCTAACCAATAGCTGCCTTACTCATGGAAAGAAGCATCAAAAAATTAGTTGAATGTCAAACCTCTCGATGATTTATTAGCACATAAGGTACAATTTTCGGCAATGCATCTGAAAGAACCTGAATAGCTTCCAAGCCCTGCAAGAAAGATATATTTGAAGGTCAGCCTGCAATGGGTTTTCCTAAAACCATCGAAGTCTTTGAAAAAGATAAAATCATACAATGTTTCTAGTATCTGGCTCAGTGTGGGCATTCCTTGATTGTACAGGCGATGAGTAAAATGCAGGTGACATACTTTCATTTTTTCCAATGGAATGACTTGCACCGGGAGATGTTAGCCCCTCATCTGCTTCATCAGATACATTAGCTGCAATCTGTGGGACCTTCATTAGCAAGTTCCCAGTATCTGGAACTACCAAACCAGTGAATTGCTCAAGAGCAGAAGGTGTATTATCAGGTGTCCGTGGATCTTCAAGTTCACTAACTTCGCCTGAATTTACATCTCCCATCATCAACTCTAGAGTATCTTCACCGACAGAATTTTCTCCAGTAGATGTACGAAAACCATTCTGAAGTTCAGTATTACTGTTTTGGACCTCGTCAAGTTGTTGGACAAGCATAGCGCCTGTTGCCATGACACTTTTTCCTGAAAGAGACTCTTCGATACGCATCTTAAGTGAAGTTATTTCAGCTCTGAAATCATTTATCTCTTTTCTTTTCCTTTCCAGAGTCCTCTTCAAATTTTGAACCTGATAAACAGAGTCATCTATAACTCCAATAAAAGGAAGAATCAAAAGAGAATGTAGAATGAAAAATCACCATGTTTTCTTTGTCCTTAATATCTTTCTGGAGTGGATCCAATGATTTTGTCAATGTCAAGACTTGCTCATCTGACATTTCTTTGCTTTTTGTCAAGGATTGTATTTTACTCTTCAGTCCATCATTTTCTTTCATTAGAGACTCATTCTCTTGCAGCATTGCTATTTTCTCCTGCATCATTAAAATGAATAAATCAACTAGATCTGTTTTAGCAAAGCAAGGCATATAATATAACTCCATCAAACAAAACACTCAGATAATAATATGATATCTAGGAACTATCAGAAAATAATAAAAAGTTCACCCGAAAATGGGATGGCATCCAACACGATGCCATGCATTTCATTAATATTCACTATGTACCTTAGCAGCCTCTCCGGTGGATGAAATATACTGATAATAATAATGTCGCAAAGCATCTGGTACACATGCAGGTGAATTTCGCCAAACATCCAAGTTCTGGTCAGTGACCTAGGTCGAGTATAAAACTGAAAGCATCATTATACACTTCAAAGTATAGAAGAAACCTTCAAAACCCTACAACTAAATCAATTATTAGGCTACACATTGTTTTGCATTTCAACACTAGGTTGATCATGCTCCATGGTATATGTTATTACTCACGGCACATAGAAAAATGAAGAAAATAAATAGCAGAGAATAAGATCTTAAAATTGAGCACACTAGAATACAAAATGACAGACCACATGGATACACCTTACGTAACTCTGCCAAGCATATACCTCCTCATAAAATGTCATAGCTGTCAAACGATACCCAGCTAAAAGCAAATATTCCTTTACTGCACAGTTAATGTCAAATCGTTCATTGTCCTTCAAAGGGCCCAAATCTAATAGAGAACTATCTCCCTCTTCTGGTCTATGTATTGGCACATCACTCAAAGTAACATCATCCCTCCCTGAATAATACATAAACATACAAAACAATGAGAAAAGAGAGAACCTAACTTACAAAAGAGGAAAGACTCTGTCTATCGCACAAGAAACAAACTACGAGTACCATAAATAATATGAAATGAGTAGTAGTTACCAGATGATTCATCTAATCCGTCCTCATTTTTTCTCAACAACTCGGCCTTCAGGTTGAGGATGTCTTCTTTAGCTAAACGAAGTTCATATTCACGAACAGCCAACTTTTCTTCCAGTAATTCTTTTTCCTCAAATAGACTCTGAGGATCGGCAACTATCACAAGAAAAGTAGAAGAACTGGAATAGGTATACGTGTGCTGCAAGTGAAACTTGGACATAGCAAGAAACACAAGGTACTCCATGTGCAACTTGGATACATGCAAGCCATATAACCTTGAAATTGTTAATGTCAACTGCTTGCGAGAACCTTTAAAAGGCCCATTAACGTTTCAGCCAGGTTTTCTTATGTTAAGATGATAACATCGAAATAGGAACTCTATAGATCCTTTGAGATGTAAGAGAGTTAATGGGAAGATTCACATAACTTATTGAGGAGTGCGCAAAAAATTATCAAAACCTTTCAGACAATCATTAAAACAGAAATCACAGATCATTATATAATAGTTCATAGAGGTCATTACTATGAACTCTCACAATGGATTTTCCAGAGGGGTAGGCAAAGTTTCGTAATTTATCCTTTAATTTCACGAAAATTGGAGAAATTTCAGCCTTGTTTAAAATTCCTAAAGTAAAATTTCAAGAAAATAGTGCAATCTGCAGCAAGATAGAATAAGCATAAAAACTGCGAACCTGTAAGTGAATTTAGGCGAGTGATCTGATCCGGCGGGAAATGAGAGGGATCCGAAAAGAATTCTTTCAGGCGAATAGCCTGATCATCGCGACCATCGTCCAGAAGCTCGTGGAGTAGTTCGAACGCTGACAACAAGTAATTCTCTTCCAATAAGAAGTTGACTACCCAATTGCACTGCGACGATCTCTCCACATCCATTTCAAATTCGCGATCTCAATCGAAACTACTCATAGCGCTCTGAAGACCTTCTCTCCGGTAAGATCTGCCATTTACGCTAACGGTAACCTTGATTTCCATTTCTTGATTACACCGATCCCTTTGCCACGTAGACGGAAGAACCAAAAGCTCACTGTAATATTTGGGATAAAATTTATTTTTATTAATTTAATTATATCGTATACAACTAAGCTCTTTGCCGATTTTTTACGTTTTCATCTAGGATTGTACACTTAATATATTTATTATTATTTTTTATAATTTTACACATATTTCGTATATTTCACTCAATCATTATTAAATTTAATTAGAATATATGTTGTATTGAAATATGTAAGAGTTTTTTTATAATAATTATCAAATCTAATATTGTTAATGTTATGATTTATTATTCTATTAATTTATCATATTATTAATGTGTCATATCGAACACTTTATGATTACCAATCCATACACTAAATTGAATATTAAAAAATACAAATTTTGAATTAAAATAAAATATAATTTTATAATGAAAAATTATAACTTTAATTATTTGATTTACAGCTATTAAATAACAGATAAGGGGTAATATAGACATTTGCTTATTAAAATAATAGGTTTATCAAATGAAGAATTGAGTCTTACAGATCATATGGCTGAGAAGGAGTAACGGGGTAGAAGCAGATCAATCTCTTCACTGCCTGGTGAGACAAAGACAAAATCTAATCAGCCGCGGTCGCGTTCTCTGCCGCCGGTAAAGAGAATGGAAAATGGCGGCGGCGAGGGAGCAACGGAGGTTATCAGGAAATGTAGAGGAAGATACTGGTAAAATAGTTAACTGCTGCTTATTTCTGTACGATAACTGAAGCGAGATTGAAACATAAAGTTATGGATATGGAGGTATTGAAACGAGAATTGAGTAAGGTGAAGATGGATATAGTTAGAGTAATGGAAGAAAAGAGGAAAGCGGAGAGTGAAACGAACATTTCAGTGTCGAAAACAGAGTATTGTTTGAGTTCAATTGAAGCCCTAAGTAGAGAGATTGAGGAGATAAACGAAGAGCAAGTATTGGTTGAATTGGCTAAGATTGAAGCTGTGAAAGAACATGAGGAGATTGAAGGTCAAAGAAGAAGGGATACTGCAAAATACTCTGCTGCAATCGGGGAAACTCGGAAGAAGATACTGAAAATGATTCAACAAATGAAAGGAACAAAAGGTATGCAAGAGAAGCTAGATTTTGTGTTATCAGATATCAGTATGTTGCAGAATGAGCTTATGGAGATAAGAAAAAGGCCGAAATTCGGCAGATTTGAATCCGAATTGGAAGTTGTGATGCATGAGATGGAGGTTGCGATGAAGCTTTTAGCTGCAGTTAAAGAGGAAGAATGTAAGTATATGGCTTATATGGATGTTTTGAGGGATGAATTGAACAAATGCAGTAATGAAAGGATAAGGATACAGAAGGAAGAAGAGAAAACAGAGATGAAGATTCAGAATCTTAACTCTAAGCTTTTGAGTGCAAATTTAAAGATGGAAGCAATATCTGCTGCAAAAGCAAAGACTAATTTAGTTCTTTCAAATCTATTGCTTTCTCATGAACATCTGAAATCTAAAGCAGGAGCTGCTAACGAAGAGTGTTTAAGGATGCGTGAAGAAACTAAAAGCATAAGAGAAGAAATGCAGAGAACAGAGGCTGGAGTAGAACTTGGGGAGGAAATCTTACAATTTGCTATGCAGGATTTGCAGGAAGTTAAGTCATCTGAATCTAAAGCACTTGATGATCTAGAATTGCTCACAAAGAAGATTGCTAGAAACAGAGCTTCAATGTATAGGCCAACGATAAATATCTCCATGTTTGAATATGAGTACCTGAAAGGGCAAGCACATGAGGCTGTGGCAATAGCAGATGAGAAGGTTGCAGCAGCTCAGGCTTGGGCTGAAGCTGTTAAGACAAGTGAAAAAGAAATTCAGTTAAAAATTGAGTCCCTCAGTAGAGAAAAACAACAGCTTAAAGTGGATCAAAAGCCTCAAGAGTCAATAAAAGCAAAGAAAGAACTGGCAAATGAATTAGTGAAATGGGAACAAGGAATAGAACCAGAAAATATTAAGCTGAGGGCAACAATTCCAAGCAAAGAAATGAATAGAAGCATTAAAATGATTCCAAGACAAAGGAAGGGGAAAGGATCAATTTCATTCACAGTATCAAGAAGAGCAAAATTAATGCGAAACCTTGGGACGGCTTTGAGGGGAAGGAGCATCCTGACAAATCTGTAAAATATACAGCCAAGATCAAAGATCAGTAGTTTTTCAGTGGAAAAAATTCATGCTGCAGAGAAATATTGGTTTTCTTCTTCAGGCAACCCTACATTGATGAGACAAGCAGCAACTAGCAACAATTACATGCATTGTTTCATTATAGACAAGGAATGTACATGCAGAAACAAAAGTATTTCAGACAAACAGCACAACATATTGTATCTTCTCAAACCAAGGCTCACTCTCATCATATAGTAATGAAAAAACAGACAAATGAACAAATAAAGAAGTTGAGCTGGTGCACCAAGCTCAAGCAGATACAACCAAAACAATGAGGATTCATGGAATACGATCTTCGCATACTACTACAACAACAAGCATCACATAGTAATCTGAACACATCTAGACAAGAGAATAGTATTTTATCCTGATTTCAAATCAGGTGTGCACAAGAAACCCTTAAATATCCCTTTGCAAAGTTGTTCCATTGGTTACCATCTCATGATGAGAAGGCAATACAGGAGCAATAGAGGCAGATGTAAACTTCTCATGAGCAATCAGTGGCTCTAGAGGGTGTATAAGTGGTACAGAATGATCTGAAGGTATGCCAGTTAGGTCAGAAATGTTGCTGTGAACTTGCATCTGTGTTTCAGCAACTCGAGTTCCCAAAACCTCTGTGTTAAATATTGGCCCTGTCTGTAGATGGAATGGGGGCTGGCTTGAAGAAAAGCCGGTAGTATTAGCATCCAGGGAATTCAACGGCATTGAAATGCTATGAGGCTGAGTGTGTCTAAAAGGTACTAGATATACGGGATATGGCTGATTAAACTGGAAAGGAGTATGATGTGAGCGTATCGGCGTTTGGTATGTTGGGTAGTAAGGTGAGACTGGAACACGACAATCATACTGAACATAATGAAGCCCTCCTTGTCCTAGCTGTGAATCTAGTTGCATCTTTGCATCTGGAAGCTGGGGAAATGGAACCCCAAGAGTCTGAAATGTTTTCTCCATTGCAACATTTGAGGAGGTATCAGACGCAGAATTTTCTGATGATTGGCATGGAGGAAGCTGATCAACTGGCTCTTGAGCTTCAGTTTTAAGAGGAGCAGAACTTCCAACGCTATTTTCACTGCACAAACCATTGATCCTCATGTTACACTAGGCGAAAATCAGACAATGGAAGACCAGATCATCCAAAATAGAGTTATAACCTGAGGAAAATTGTAGGAAAACAAGAAGCTTGAACAATACCTTTCGAGAGACGCTGACGAGGGAACTCTTGATTTCTGATCCAGCAAACTGAAACCTTTCTCTTCTAAGGTTGTCTTTCCTATAAGCGAAGAATTTGTCATGGACATAGAGGAACAAGAAGAACCAAACGAAGAACTTGTTTCCATTGTCACAGGCTCGGTCCCAATCTTGCCGCCGCCACCACTCAGTGTTCCTGTCCCTGCCGGAACCTCCAAATCAGAAGCCTTTTTCATCATTAAACCGGCATCAGAAAATTGGTCTTTTTGCCAAATATGAGAGCTCTTGAAAGCATCCGAAAACCAAGCGTCCGATTTCTGCTCCAGTAGTGCCGCATCCAGGGACTCAGGCTCGATCGGAAACAGAAACAACCTGATTCTTGGTGTCGGCAATATTCTATCGTGCTCTTCAAACATGTTAACCACGTCCTCGTCGGAAATCACGGAAATTAAGGAATCAAGGTCCTCTTTTGGCAATTGATACTTAAGAATAAACGGACGGTTCTGGAAGACAGCTCGTGACAAGTGCGAGTACAAGGAACTAAATGACGCAGCGGTAGTGCGTCGATCCACTGCGACTATACGCGTATCCCCGCCGGCGTAGAATAATAACTTATCATGTGCCCTGGGGACAATGCGGCCCCCGTAGCTACACATCATACGGATTTTAAACGGCGAGATCGGAGGCAGAGGAGCCGTAACAGCTGCGACGGCGGGAGCCGCAGATGCCGGCATAGGATCCATCCCGAGGTTTTTGGTTGTCAGTCAAAAGAAAGAGGACTTCCCACCTAAAAAAACATAATTTTTACTTTTTCATTTATTAAAATTTTAAAATATATATCAATTATCAACAACTTCGGCCTATTTAAAACGAGCCTATTTAACCCAATTGAAATAATGTCCAAAGGCCCACACAATATGTGCAAATAGAAATCAAAACGGCCCATTTAAAACGAGCCAATTAGGCCCAATTGCCTTACAAGAGGTGATGAATCAGTAAGGATGTTAATTTGAATTATTGGTTCCATTACCAGTCGGATAACCGCGGTGTTTGGGGCATATTTAAATAATTAAATGCTAATGGATGTATAACGAGTTGTAAAATTATTTACGCACCTTAAATGAGATGAAACGGTTTTACGTATACCCGCCTCACTACCCACTTGGTTCGACCTAAAAAATAATTACATGTTTAAATTTAATTATATATATTTGTAAATTATATTATTTTACGTTTTTCTAGTTTGTATTTTCATTCCCAAAGGACCGAAATCATTGAATATTGAGTAATTTGTATTACAAATATATGTTGTTTGCAAAACGCATATTTTATCAATTTTGAGAATGTTGATTTTTATTTTGCTAATATATTAATATTTCAAAGAATATATATAGTTTTATCTGATATTAATATGACTTCAAAATAATTAATTTGTGTTTTCTATGAATTATATTTAAATATTATAATAATATTTTTTTACATTTATAAATTATAAAAACCAATGGTTAATTCTCGCTTTGGCAGAACGGATAATGAGTGGGATATGAATAAGATTTAGCAGGATGGAAAACAGGTAAGCAATGTGTTAAACGGTACAAATGAGATCCCCGGAACCCGGTACCTCAAACCTGATCAGAACCAAGCATTATCAGAGGAGCCCAAGTAATATAAGCTGAACTTGGGGGCCCAAATCCAGCCCACATGAATGAGTGGCCCATCCAGGCCAGGTGGCCCGATCGGCCATTCATTTCGATTGGTCCCGATAGGTGGAGCCCAGCTTCTCCCGCGCATCAGGACCGATCGGTCCACACTTTACAGGCCCCTGCTTCGGGCCATCCATATTCCTCACATGCGACGACAATCTTGTCAGAAGCGTGGTCCGGTAAAGTCGTACGAGCCCCCCTTAGCCTGGTAATAGCCGGCTAGTAGCGTCGAATGGTCTAGCGCCGTGCAGCTTTATGAAGCTGTTCCCGGCGGCTATTCCGCCTGACACGAGCCGACCTAGCCGCAAAGGACAAGCACAAAACGACACCTTACTGTCCACACATCACAGTAGGCGTATAAAAAGGACAATTGGGGTGTGAAGAAATCTTCCGATTTCTCTTTCAAGCTTTCTCACACAGGATCCCCTATCGATTTATTTTCGATAACTCCTTTCCCCTTTGTGGTCTCAAAAACAAACATGATTTTTGTGATTATTAATCTGTTTATTGAACCGACTAAGGGTACTTTTTCTAGCTCTTAGTCAAGTGGTTTTTTCCTCATCTTTGACGTTTTCCACTCTAAAACTGTCGTGTCCCTTTACATATGGTTTATAATCGTTCTCCACACATCAAATAAATTATAACCGAATTCGTCTTGCTACGAACCGGTCGACTGTTGACACCCCTGGTTTTCGAACCACAACAGTTTGGCGCCGTCCGTGGGGACGAGTTTCTAATCCCCATTCGATGTCTTTACCCGGGATAGGATAATCAAAGGCATGTCGACTGGAACTTCGATGAACGATAGTGATACGCTTCCCATCAGCCTTCCAGCTTCAACATTCTCTTTACAGGACCTGGAAGCTGTTGTTAGGAAAGTTATATTGGAAGTTACGTCGGAGAGGAGTGGAACATAACCACCGGCTATCACAAGTCATGTTCCAGCAAACAGAGGGTACGAAAGCGACCCAGACACGCCGAGCTCCAATGAAGAGGAGATTATCAGACGCGGAGTAACAATGAGGAGGCCGAGATACCAATCTACTCTGCCTCCTCCAATTAGAACTCCAACTCCCGTTCCTGGGACTGACCAGGAACAGATGCAGAAGCGCATCAACGAGCTTACCAGGGAGTTGGAAACCCTGCGAACGCAGAGGAATTGCGAGCCCAATCTGGGGCGCAATCCTGGACTATTTGATCGGGCCATGGATGCCCCGATCAGGCGGAGCAATGATGATGACTGGTGGCATAATCTGCATATAGCCCATGCATCATCCCAACAATCTGGAGGTGTCTCCGCCGCGTTGGGAGATTTGATGCTCCCTTTTTCCGAAGAGATCTGGGCGGCAGTCCCCGATCGATACTACCGTAACCCCGAAGGGTTACCAGTATTCCGAGGCGACGGTGATCCGATCGATCACCTCGCGGATTTCGAGCTGAGGATGGGGACCGTTCGGGCCTCTGACTCATTGAAGTGCCGCATCTTCGCGGTAGGGTTGCAGGGCGATGCCCGGACCTGGTTCAAAAACTTGCCGGCCAGATCCATACAGTCGTATGGCGGATTCATGCTGGCTTTATCGGAGCAGTTCGCTCCAAATGTAGGACCGCCTCGTAGTAGGCAGGAACTATATGACATGAAGTATATTCCGGCGAAGATGAGTCTCCGTTCTTTTATAGAGAAGTTCAACCGAACTGCTCGAGGTATCAAGTTGGAGCTCCGAGACAAAATCGATATCTTGCATCAGGTCTTGGGACCGTGTGACCTTTCGGCCAGCCTTGTGAAGAGCCCACCGTCCACCTTAGGAAAGCATCTTCAGAAAATCAACAAGTACATCAATGTGGATGAAGCGCTAGGAGCGGGATTTCGAAAGCCTGGCGGGAATTCTGATCTCACAGGTGATCACACAGCATCTTACCCTAAGAGGCAGCCGCGGGAAGTTGCGGCTGTGGCTGAAAAGATCGTCCCCCGGAAGAAGGAGGACAATCGGGTCTATTGCGAGTTGCATCACAACCGCGATCACCCGACGTTGAAATGCCCGCTACTGCGAGAGACAGTAGCAGCGATGAATAAGGAAAAGCTCGATCATGATGATCGCAGGGGCAAGCGGGCAGAGTCTCCCCGAGCGGGCCATCAAGGTGACGATCGTCACAAGCCAAGGGGGAGAGATAATCGGGGTCAGCCCCGACACTACAACGATTGGGCGGGAGACCAAAGGTCCCCCCAACCCGAACAGGATAGAGGCCAGCACGGTCAAGAGAACCGTGGCCAGGGCCGAAGGAGGAGATGTCGGGGCCGTGGCGGCAGAGCCCCGTGAAATGAAGCTGAAAGGAGGGAGCAGTCTACTCCCCGACCTGCCGAAGTTGGCACCCAACCTCCCCCAAATGAGGAGGTGCCCAGAGAAAGAGAGGTCGTCGAAGACATTTATGTTATCTCCGGCGGAATAAGGATTAACGAGTCAGTCAGGGACCGAAAAAGAGCAGCGCGTGAAGAGTTTCCCGAAAGCTCCGAATCTGTGGCGCTTGTCAAATAAGAATCGGCTGAGCGGTCCTCGACCTTTGAGGGCGATATCATCTTTACCGCAGCCGATCGAGAAGGGGATACCGATCCGTGTGATGATCCCCTCATCATCACGGGAGTCATCGCCGACCGATGGGTCCATAGGATTTTGGTGGACACCGGGGCTTCATGCAATCTAATAAAGCGTGAAGTGGCGGTGATGCTAGGAGCCGCGGCCCATGATCTCCCTATCGCCAATATAACCCTTTGGTCGTTCGACCAGAGAAGTGTTATCCCGTGAGGGAAAATTCTTTTCCGAGTCACTCTAGGAGAACCGGGCAGGGACCAATCTGAAACCCTGGAATTCATAGTCGTTGAAGTCGATCTGGCTTACAACACTATTATTGGACGGATCAGCCTCAATAAGTTTGAGGCAGTCCCTTATACGTACCATATGATGCTCAAATTCCCCTCCACTCATGGAGTGATTTCTGTCAAGGGGAACAAGAAAGTAGCAAGACAGTGCTACATGAGCTCGTGCCGAACCTTTGCACCAATCAAGAGAGCTCTGGTGGATTTGCTCGAAGAGCCCTCGCACCCGAGGCAAGCTATGGAACCCGTTGGGTTCAAGCTTATCAACTTGGTTGAGGATGACTCAACCAAGACTACTCGCATCGGGGCACATCTGGCCCCGACCTTCGAAGAAGAACTGGTCCGCTTGCTGAGAAGCAATGTAGACATCTTCGCTTGGACCCCGGACGATGTGCCGGGGATTGACCGATCCGAAAGTGAGCATCGGATCAACAATGAGCTCGGAACCAAGCCTATTAGGCAAAAGAAGAGACGCTATTCTCCTGAAAAGATTGAAATCATTCGGGTCGAGGTGAACAGGTTGCTGCGGTCGGGTTTCATTAGGGAGATTCACTACACTGAATGTGTTGCAAACCCGGTGGTGGTATCCAAGGCAGATGGGAAGTGGAGGATGTGCGTTGATTTTATCGACGTCAACAAGAGCTGTGAGTCGGACCATTTCCCACTGCCGCACATTGACCGATTGGTGGATGCTGTGGCTGGCAGCACAATGATAAGTACCATGGACGCTTACTCCGGATACCATCAGATCTTCCTTGCTAAGAAAGATCAGAAGAAGTCATCATTCATGACAGAAGACGGCATTTATTGCTACGAGGTTATGTCTTTCGGCTTAAAGAACGCCGGAGCAACATACCAGGCTGGTCAACAAGATCTTTAGGGATTTGATAGGCCATATTATGGAAGTGTATGTTGATTATATGATTGTCAAGTCCATGAATGATGAAGATCATATTCCTTATTTGTCTCGCTGTTTCGAAATATGCCGTAAATATAAGCTCAAACTAAATCCAAACAAGTGTTGCTTCGGGATTCGAAGTGGCAAATTACTTGGATATTATGTTTCTGAGAAAGGCATAGATGTTAATCCGGAGAAAGTCCAGACAATTATTTACATGCAACAAGCGAGAATTTCATAGGCTAACTGGCCGATTGGCGGCGCTGAGCAGATTTATCTCTAGGTCCACGGACCGGGCTCTCCATTTTTTCAGGACATTAAGGAAAGCTAGCCATCTCGGCTGGACCGAAGAGTGCGATCGGACAATTTCCAACTTGAAGACTTATTTGAGCACTCCTTCTGTAATGGTGAGCCCGACGTGCCACGAACCCTTAGGGTTATATTTGGCCGTGTCAGAAGCCACAGTCAGCGCAGCCTTGGTGACCATTGGGGATGATATTCACCGAGCTGTCTACTACGTGAGCCATTCCCTGGTACCAGCCGAAACCAGATACACTACCTTGGAGAAATCTATGTTGGCCTTGCATAAAGCTATATCTAAGCTTAAGCATTATTTCGAAGGCCGAAAGGTTTATGTGTATACTGATCAGCCTTTGAAGGCAGTTTTGAGTCAGACAGATTCCAATGAAAGGTTAGCCAAGTGGAAGATCAAGATCAGCTCCATGTATTTGGAATTCGTTCTCCGAAGGGCGATCAAAGCTCAAGTCCTCGCGGATTTCGTGGTCGAGATGACCCGATCGCTTATATTTCTAAACCAAGAGGACGACCGATGGGTCATTTATGTTGACGGATCAACCTTTGGGGGAAAGGGAGCGGGAATCATCCTTACTACACTTCAAGGCGACGTTATTCACTCCGCGGTCAAGTTCTTGTTTTCTGGAACGAATAACGTGGTGGAATACGAGGCCGTTTTGTCGGGGATGACATTAGCCCAAAATATGGGAGTTGCAAAGGTGCGAATGTTCTCAGACTCCAAATTGGTGGTGGAGCAATTCGCATGACGATTCGAAACACACGAGCAAACCATGAAGCTATACCATGCGAAGGTCTTGGAGATGGCAAAAAAGTTCCGTGAGTTCTCACTTGACCATGTGCCTATAGAACAAAATAAGGTGGCAGACTCGTTATTCAGATTGGCTGCAGGCTTACCAGACATTGGACCAGGCACAGTATCGGTCTATATTCAGGACCGACCTTCGGTTGAAATCTCTGTGACCGAACAGTCGTTTGAGAAGGTGGGAGCTTTATGCCATGAACTCCAAGACTTAAAGATAAACGTCGTTGACTCACCAGTAGATACCACGTGGATGACCCCTTTTGTCAAGTATCTGACCAACGACCATCTACCGGAAAATGCATCAGAGGCCAGGAAAATTGAAACCCGGGCGACGCGATATATGCTAAATGACGGGCACTATTTCAAGAAAAGTTTTGAAGGACCACTCTTGCGATGTCTATCCCCTATAGAGGCTGATGTTGTCATGATTTATGTTCATAAAGGGATGCGCGGTATACATTCTGGGGTCCGATCGCTATTTCATCGCGTTATTAGGGCCGGGTATTTCTGGCCAACGCTCATTGAGGATGCTAAGAAGTACACAAGACGCTGTGCTGCTTGCCAACACCATTCTCCAGTTCCCCAATTGCCAGGGGCATCTTTGTCGATAACCCCACTTCCTTGTCCATTTGACAGATGGGGGATTGATATCTTGGGACCGTTTCCTCGATCGGTCCAGCAGCGAAAGTTTTGCATTGTGGCTGTTGAATATTATACAAAGTGGATCGAGGCTGAAGCGGTGGCTATTTTTTCCGAAAAGGTTGTGAAGCACTTCCTATGGAGGAACATCATAAGCCGCTTTGGAGTACCTCGAGCTTTTGTATATGATAATGGACTTCAATTCCGCGGAAAAGCCGTTCGGGTTCTTTGTGTCAAATTGGGTATCGCTCAACACTTCTCATCGGTGGCTCATCCCCAAACCAACGGATTGACGGAGGTGTCCAACAAAGTTATCTTGAAGGGATTAAAAACTAAGTTGGAAGATTTTGGGGGAAAGTGGCCCGATCACATCTACGAGGTTCTATGGGTTTACCGCACCACTCCAGTTCAAAGACCCAGGAAAGTGGACAGATGGGTCCGAAGCGGTCAGTCCAGTGGAGGTAGTCATACGATCACCTCGGATAACCAAATATGACAAGCATCTGAATAATGAGCGAAGATCCTTGGATTTGGAAATGATTGAAGAGAAAAGGAACGCCATCTATGCGCACATGTGTGCTTATCAAAGAACAATGGAGCGAGCTCATAACAAACGGGTCGTGCCCAGCGAATTCTCAGAAGACGACCTCGTTCTCAGGAATGTAGGAGTTCAGAGAAACGTTAGGAAACTAGACAGGAATTGGGAAGGGCCCTATCGGGTCCTGAAGAACCTAGGTGCTGGGGCTTATAAGTTAGAAAATCTGGATGGAAGTGAGATCCCCCGAACCTGGAATGTTATGAACTTAAGGCGCTATTTTATATAAAGCATTTGACGTTATTCGGTAATTTGGAACTATAAAATGTTTCTCAAACATGAATAAGTTACAGTGGGTGCAATACAAATTATTTCTAGCTAGGCGAGTGACCGATCTCGAAGTTGGATTTTCTGGACGAGTTTGGACTGGTGACTGTAGCGATCCATCCATAAGGCTCCCAAGTAGTGTGACCGCTCTCACGAGTCAGTTGCTTCCACGCTTGCTGAGTACTTAGATGAATCACATATTCCCAAAACTCACTACGAACTCAATTTCCCCTTCAACGGCACCCACCACCTAGAAGTAGCTCTTGCCATATTGTGCTTGATCCATGAGCGAGATAACAAGGACAGAGTTAACCTGTCAAATTGCAATCCAAAGCTCGCCATGGGACTATTTTAAGAACCGGGGCTTCGGCTAAATTTGTCATGGGACTCATGGAGAACCAAGGCAATGCCGCCAAATTCATAATATTTTATAGGGACGGATTCAAGTGTGGTCTGTTGATGCAGTTGGAATTTCCTAACTTACTAAACTTAGCAGGATTCGGAGTTAAGTTGAAAGGACTGTTCGGTACAGGTTTGGCTTGAGCCCCGAACTTACACTTAGGAAAAAGACATTTTATTCAAAAAACGGAGTTTACAAATGCATAAATGAATGGACTGGAAATTCAAATCCTAATCTATTTGTCATTCTTCTTTATCTGCTTCCCCAGACTTCTCCGCAATCCATGCCTTGAGATCCTCCACCTTTTTCCCCCTTTCTTCAACTATCTCGTTGACCAATCTCTCCATCAGTTCAAAGAGGGGATAGTTGGGATCGTTCTCCAGCGGGGGTTCTTCTAGCTCGGGGATCTCACGGAAGTTTCCATCTTTGGTTAGGGGATCGATCGTCTCCCAACGATCATCTTCGGGATCCAGACCAAACTTGCTAATCATTTGGTCCTTCATATTATCCATATACTGGGAGACGCTCGGTCCATAAACGTTTGCCGCTAAGGCAAACATCAGGGGAGCGGGCAAAACCCAAAAGGGCTTCCCGAACCGCACCCTCAGTTGATCCTTGGACCCTAACCAAATCTTTCTTCAGTACTTCTCTTTCTTCCTTTAAGACATTCTTTTCTTCCTGAGACTGCAGGAGAAGTCTGTTGCTCTCGTCAGATATTTCTTGAATCTGAAGGTCCAACTCCAAAACACGGGCCGTGGTGGAGTTAGCAGCTGCTTGGGCCTCTCCTGCCTTAGAAGCAGCTAAGGAGAGCTCAGTACCCGCTCCAAGCAACTTTCCATTCAGATGGTCCGGATCGGCTCGAACCGACTCCAGTTCTTTCTGTTTGATCTCAACTTGCCACTAAGCTAAGACATGTTGGCTTTCCAGATCTTCAGAAGCCGAGGAGATGCTTCGGCTTAGCTGGACGGCAGAAGCGAGCTCCAAAGCCCTTCTATGTGCCTGCAAGAAACAAATTGGAATAAGAACATATACCCGATCGGGGCAGCAAGAGCTGAAGACAGTTTACCACAGCTTGAGACTCCAGATAGGCTAGCATCAAGCCAGGAAGCGCGCCATCAATACCGGGCGGGTTCTTCCTCCCCAAGAGCCGGTATTATTCAAGGGCGGCATCCTTCCATGAAGGGGGGACCCTTTTCGGTCCCCGGGCTTTGGAAACGGAGACTACCATCTCCTGGATAGCCTCCCGAATGGCCTCGGGGTTAGACAAAGACAGGGCTGATTTCTCCCCGATTGTGACCCCTTTCGTCGGGATTGGGGCTGCAGGCCTGCTCACAGCTGACCGCAACCTTTTATATTGCTTCGGGGCCCCGCTTGCTTGTTAACGCGGAGACTGGAGGTCTCGGCGCTCTATCTCCTAAGCTGGATGATGGGCGGACGTCCTCCACCCGCATTGACTCCTGCAGCAACAACCGCACGACGTTAAGATCCAGAGGAGAGTTATTCCCGATTTTGTACATGGCGGGAAGGCCTAGCGAGCGCATCCTATTAGAAATCACATCATCCACCTCATCCATCGATCGGGGCTCTGGCCTTTGGCTGCTGGAGCTCCCCGATGATCGTGAAGGCCCAGCCGCAGCGCTGGGCTTAGGCTTGGACACTTGCAGCTGAGCCTCCCTCTTAGCTTTTGCAGCAGCAACCACCGCAGCGAGTCGGTTTCCAGACATTGAATCAGTGGAAACTGCAAAAGAAAAATAATAAGGATCATGAAATATGAACTAAACGAAGCCAAAGTCGTACCCGATTCCTCTGACTCCGATGAGTCGGAGCTAGAAAAGATACCCTTCGGGGCAAGGACGCCAGTTCTTCCTGCTACTCCGATCTCTAACAGCTTCTTCTCCCGAAGGATGTCTATCTGTTTCATACGCCTTTCGGGAGGAGGAAGCATTGCCAAGGTGTTGGCAATATCCTGGCGGGATGGATTGAACCGGCTTCGGTCCAACTTCCCGATGTCAGGATGGGTGGTTAGGAAGGTAACTTTCAGCAGGCCATCCCTCGGGATGTCCATCCAGACGTAGCAAGATTCACATTCATGAAGGGAATCGTCATTGTCTACGATAATACAATCCTTTGTTCGAGTTGCTATGTAATACAACCTGCGACCCCCTAACAACCTCCTTCCCCTGCAGGATCCCATCAAGAACAGGTTAAAAAAATGCCTGAGGGTTGGCTCTACCCTCTATTTGTGGCAATAAAAAATAAAGGCGATTATATAACCATAACTGCCCGGAAAAAGAGCGAATGTCGGGCAGTGAATCTCCCGAAGTACGGCCCCGACGAAAGGGTGAAGGGGGAATCGCATGCCGGACCTTAGGGAGACATAGCTAACGGGGATGGCGTTAGCCAGAACATTCATCTCCGCGGGAAGGAAGTAAGGAACATCCTCCTTCCCCCTCTAGATGGGATAATGGGCAGGGATTGAAAATTTGACTCGAAATACTTCGAGGTCCATTGCAGATACATCTGGATACCTAGCCCTACGAGGTACCATGGATGGTTACCTTAGAATTTACGAGAAAATTGGAGTTGGAAAACGGTTGAGCAAAATCGCCAGAGAGTTCGAAGACTGGAATAGTTTGTCGCAAAGTGTGATAATGGCTGCACATGGCAAGAATCCCGACCTTTATACAACGTATTACCCAATCACAGGGTGACACATCATTACTGCAAGCTGCAGCAGTCTGACAGTTTGTCCCTCCTTTGAAATACGGAAATGCGTTAGCTTATTATAGAGCCTAGAATCACGCGTTTACCCTCAGCTGCTATGAATTTCAAATTTGAAAATTCACGTCATAAAATTTCTAAATGCAGGATCGGTCCATGAGGACGCCGTTACAACTAGTTCGGGTACAATTTTCCGTTGCTACGATCGGACACTGATGCCACAAACGATCTCAATCTGATTATCGAACCCCAATCACCACCATGGTGACGACAGAGTCCGAGGGGCTAGTGATGAGATCCCCGGAACCCGCCACCTCGAACCTGATCAAACCAAGCTTGATCAGAGGAACCCAAGTAACATAAGCTGAACCTGGGGGCCCAGATCCAGCCCACATGAATAAGTGGCCCATCCAGGCCAGGTGGCCCGATCGGTCATTCATTTCGATCGGTCCCGATAGGTGGGGCCCAGCTTCTCCCGCGCGCGAGGACCGATCGATCCACACTTTATAGGCCCTGCTTCGGGCCATCCATATTCCTCACATGCGACGACAACCTTCGACAAGCTTGTCAGAAGCGTGGTCCGGTGAAGTCGTACGAGCCCCCTTAGCCTGGGAATAGCCGGCTAGTAGCGTCGAAAGGTCTAGCGTCGTGCACCTCTATGAAGCCGTTCCCGGCGGCTGTTCCGCCTAACACGAGCCGACCTAGCCGCAAAGGACAAGCACAAAACGACACCTTAATGTTCACACAGCACAGTAGGCGTATAAAAAGAACACTTGGGGTGTGTAGAAGACATCTTTCAATTTCTCTTTCGTGCTTTCTCACAAAGGATCCCCTATCGATTTATTTTCGATAACTCCTTTCCCGTTTGTGGTCTGAAAAACAAACATGATCTTTGTGATTATTAATCTGTTTATTGAACCGACTAAGGGTACTTTTTCTAACCCTTAGTCAAGTGGTTTTTTCCTCAACTTTGAGGTTTTACACTCTAAAACTGTTGTGTCCCTTTACATTTGGTTTATAATCGTTCTCCACACATCAAATAAATTATAACTGAGTTCGTCTTACTACAAACCGGTCGACTGTTGACACCCTCGGTTTTCGAACCACAACATGTACGTATATCGATTAGTGGTGTAATATCCTTCGTTGTCATCACTATAATCACGTATTATATCCGTGGACAACCCTAAAATAATAAGCATGTGTTTCATAATATCAGCCAAAATATTGAATATATGATTATAATAAAAGCAATAAAATAAAAATTGGTAAGTAAAAAAGCACGTGTGAACACAGCAGCGTTTATTGTTGATTTTTCATAAAGGGACAGCTGGCACGTGCGTTCATCTTTCCTAAAAGGGTCATTCTTGCCCAGTTGGGAACTACTTTTTATCCCATTCGTGGCATCTTATCAAAAGTCACTTTTTCCCAAAACAATATGCAAAGCTAAATAATATTATAATTGAGTTTACAACTTTCTTTAAATCAATGTTTTCATACCTATAAGGTATGATGCATCAACATTTCGATCGTATTTTTTGTACCAAAATTACGGGTCGGAACCTTGGGTTTTCCGTGTAGACCTAGGAAAAAATAAAAATTTTAAAAAAATTATTTTGTACCGATCCAGATCAAACGATACCCGAACTGTTATGAAAATATTGGTTTCAATACGAGATATAAGACACGAAATTTTATTATTATTGATGAGACCATCGGAACCCGGTACCCCGAACAGGGTCCGAACCATCCCAAGCTATGGCGGCCCAAGCGAGTGGACCAAGCTTGGAGGTCAAATTAAAGGAAGGCCCATTTGTGTGGCTGCCCCGATCGGGCATATTAGGCGATCGGTCCCAAGGTGTGGGACCCAACCTCCCATGAAGCGTCAGACCGTTCGGTCCACTAGCTGCAGATTCCCCCTCGGGCCATTTCCGATCGTCCCGTATGATAGCGAGCCACGACAAATCAGTCAGGACTATGGTCCATTCATGGGAGCAAGCCGCTAAAGGCCAAAGAGTAGCCGGCTGGCAGCGCCGTAAGGCCTAAGCGCCATGCAGCCACTGTAGAGCCAGTTCCGGCGGCTGATCCGCCTGGCGTTAGCCGACCTATTGGCAAAGGACAAGCACAAAACGACGGCCTACTGCACATAGTACAGTGCAGGTATAAAAAGGACGCTGAGAGAACGAAAAAAAGGAGAGCCTTTTGGAATCAGAGAGAAAGGACCGAAGAAGAAGTTTGAGATCCTCTTGGTTCTTCCTCCCCACATCCGTGGTTTCACAGCTCCTCTCGATTTATTTTCGAAGCGCTTTGTTGTGTATTGACCTGAAAACATGCATTGTATGATCCTGTTTTCGTTTATTGGAAGGGCTAAGGGCTTTCCTTTCCGCCCTTAGTCAAGTGGTTTTTTCCTCGCTTCCGAGGTTTTCCACTCAAAATCCTTTTTGCCTTCTACGCCTCTAAACCGTTAATTCTTCTCCACACATAAACAAATCATAACCGAGTTCGTCTTGTAACGAACCGGTCGACTGTTGACACCCCTGGTTTTCTAACCACAACAATTATACTTATTGTTAGATGTGTAATTCTCATCCATCAATACTTTAACATATTAATCAATATTTTGAATGGTAACACACGATGGAACCCATATTTTTCCGGGTAGTAAGATATATTGATAGTACCGATCATATCGATCCGAACATGTATAAAAACATTAGAAATTTTACATAATTTAACTTAATGAATATTGAAATAGTTTGAAATATTATTCATTATCGAAAAAATGTAACAAAATAAAATATTTTAATTTTTAGTGAATGAATTGTAAACACACCATAATCAAATTTATAAAAAAATTATAATAAAATCAATCTCGCACCTTGTACCCTAGTTCGTGCAGACTAACCTATAGATGAAAACGATGCGAACCCATCTGAACATGAGTGTTTTTTAATATTCGAACTACACTATATTCGGTTCGAGTTCGACCTTGGGATTCAAGTTTTCTTTAAAATGTGAGGTTTATTCGTTAGGAATTTGAACCGGCTCGAGGGATTCATACACCAGCTCGATATGTTTGTCCACTACTTTTATATTTTGTCCGATGAGATGCACCGTGTATCATCTCAAAATAAACTATAATTTTGTACATATTTTTTATTAGGAAAATCACGCCTAATGTTTTAAAATACGAAAAGCTCGATTGAAATATTGGTTATGTTTAGAAAAATGGTGAGCGATGCAGTGCGGTCATAGTATCGTGATTCTATTTATTACAAATAAAATATCAATATAAATTTCATTTATTTGAACATAAAAAACAATAGTCTCATTGCAGTAGATTTTTCCAATTGTTAGCAAAACGTAGTTTGTAAAATTTCTTTTTTACCTTTTTAAAATATTATTTAATCCAAAATTAATTAAAAGCAAGTGCATAAAAATCATTTCATTAAACCACGATAATTGTACCGATGTTTTAAAAACAGTTTTTAAATCACAATCATCTCACAACATATTAAAGTAATCTCACATCAAGGCTATTTTTGTAACGTTGTTCCACGCAAGTCCATTATCCTACAAAATTTAAATAATTAAAGTTTAAGATATTATTGTTAGGGAAAAACATCATTGGTTTAATTCATTTAAACATGAATAATAAATTAGCATTAAATTAATCAGTCATAAAAGACAAGTACAGTTGTTCAACCAATTAAATCAACTGTTCTTGCACTATATGGTGAAGGTGATCATAATTCCACTACGCATTACCTTTTCATGTCAACTTTATATTATATTTGAAAATAAATCATTCATTTCTTATTGTATAAGTTGGGTTGCACTATTCACTAGATTTCTGTTGGGTCCGATCATCAATTTGGGAAGAAGGAAGTGATCGACACCTTTGGGAGTAAAGTGTCGATCGACACTTCTAGGAGTTGGGTCCGATCGTCACCTTTGGGAAGAAGATGACGATCATCACCTTCCCAACTCTGTAACCAGCTTCATCAATGGTTGATTGACATGTGTCAATCGACATTAATTGAGCAGGGTCGCCATAAAGATAACGATCGGTACTAGGTTCCAGTCTTGAGAACGGTAAAGCTTCGGTGACGGTCGGTCAGCCGAAGAGGGTGCACTGAGAGGGGTCGACAAAGATTAGTGGGCTTTAACCCTAAAGCCCACATGCAACCATTATATAATGGGTGTCAGCCGTTTTAATGCGGGATCATCATCTCAGAATTATCAGAAAATAGCAGAGGAGCACGGGAGCAATTCTGGGTTTAGAACATTATGTCTGTGTGTTTGATTTACTTTGCACAATAACTCGATAGTTCTTGTGACTGTAATCTTTGTTTTATTTTCGTGATAGTGGATTGACCAGGAGGTAGTCCGTGCTTTTCTCCCAGTACTCGGGTTCCACGTAAAATTTTTGTATTCTTTTTTCCCATTCCGCATTAAAATCGGTAAAACAATTTCCAAATTTAATCGGTAAGTTTAATCGGTAAAACAAATCGTAAATTCCATTAAAATCTAACAATTTCTAAGTGTGGGGGTACACATGGTGCTTATCGGGTGCGTTAATATTAAAAATGAGTTATACATAAATTTGGTTTTCATAATTTCATGGTTTTGACAATTTTGATCATTAAAGTTTTATGATTATGGTAATTGTAATTCTATCAAGATGGTGAAACAAGTTCCATACTTTGTAAATTTCGACCAAAATCAAATTTTAGGGATATATTTTATCAATGTTAAGATCTGATTTGCTAAATACTGCAAATTTGTAGGACCAAATTTGCCAAAATCTTAACACTTGGAGATTAAATATGCTATTGCAATTTATGTGAATTATATTTTCCAGAAGTATGAAAGTTTGAGGACTGAATGTGCAATTTTTTCTTTAAAATTTTTTCTTTTGTATGACAAAATTGGTTCATAATGTTTTCAATTTTAGTAATTGTGATATTCAGCCAAAAGTCAAATTTTGATGACTGATTTTATCATTTTGATGATCTATTTTGTCAAATGTTGAACGTTGCACGATCAAAATTTGCCAAAAACTTTAATATTTAGGGACTAAATATGTTAGTATTTATTGGGACTAAATTTGGCAAAATACGAAAATTTGTGACTAAAGGTGTCATTTTCTCATTAACAAATATTTAAAAAGGAATACATAAAAAATCATAATTTAATTAATTTGTGTAAAACTTTATACAATTTAGCATATTAAAAATGAAATAATTTGAAACATTATTTGATTGTCCAATAAATTGTAATATTTATATTTTTTAATTAACATATCATAATCATATTTATAAAAAAATAATGGTGTTGTTTGGAACTACAGTCCACCGTGCGATGCGATAAACGTGTCGTAGTTGTATTCTATTACAACTAAATATCATTAATAATTGCGTTCATGCGATTCTAGAAAACAACGGTGAGTTCACAATTTGTTTAACCCAACGGTCACCAGAACGCATATTCCAAATGTCAATTTTACCCTTAGTAAATTATAATTTAATTTTTTTAAAAAAAATTATTTTGATCAATAACTTTTTATATCAATTACGTGTTCAAACTATAAAAAATATATAATAATTTAAAAATATAGTTTTTGACATAAAAAATTTATCATAAAATAATATGAAATATAATTTTTAAGTTATACACAATTATTTAAAAATAAGTGCAAAAAAATCATTTTATGACATCACGATCATTGTACCACTGTTTCAAAAACATTTTTTTAAATCACTATCAATTCACCTTATAACACGTTACATTAATCTCATATCACCGATATTTATCAAACAATATTCCAAACGTACCGAATGAATCTTATATAATAGTATTTTTATTATAATAGTCCTCAATTAAATTATAAATATATTATTTTTTTGTAATTTTATATATTTTCAAATTAATATCTCGATAATACAAAAGTAGTTTAATTCCACTACGCAATTCCTTTATTCTCCTTTTTTTCTTGTCACCTTCTGTTTTTGGACATACAACTTCCACGTTTGTACCTCAAGGTACACATAAATTTATTCTAACAAAACTACAAAATTCACATGCTTCTATTTTATAGTTAACTCTAAATCTTAAATATTAAATTTTAAATCTTTTCGATCATTATATTCGATAACATAATCAAATCACAATATCAATGGGATTACACTAAGCTTTCGTATCACTTGATTTTATTATAGTAACATATTTTTCATATATCGAACAATAGACCTATTGCAATGTGGTGATTGCATCTTGCGATTTTAAGATCATGGTAAGTATGATCAAGTTCTAGAAAATTATTTACGAAACTGCAATTATTCAATCGTGATTTTGAAAAAATGACAATTTAAATATGTATATATGTCAATTTTTATATAAAAAATATTTTACAAGGAAATATAAAGTATAATTATTTTAAATCATAATAGGGTTTGAGTTTAAAGAAGCTATATTTGAATGATATATTTGTCATTTACATAATCACGGTTGAGTTGGTCAATATGGTAACCTGGTGAATACAAAAAATCTAGTGAAATCATCGGAATAGACCCGAAACTTTGCTTCGTTAAAGGGTTTGTTTGATTCACCCAATGAAAATAGTGGTGTAGTATAGAAATATGTGAATCACGATTTCTTTAACGTGCATAAAACAAATGCAAAATTTAAGTAGTTCATCATTAAAAATTCACGATTTTGACTCGATTGTTAAAATCAACAATAACACCATCTTAATGTGTAATTTATCATTACATATAATAATTAAATATAATTATCCTTATTATTATTTTTTATATATTAGTATATTAATATTTTTGTATAAACAATTATTATGATATCACACTTTTATTCAATGTTTTAAAAGCAGTACTAACTGATATGTCGAACAAGCTCAATAAATCGATATACAAGATTTGTATCGAATATTCATATATGAAATAATAAAATAAATTAAAATATTAACTCATTCCAATTTATATTTTTCGTAATTCAAAAAAATAAGAATAAAATATCCATAAACTCATTTTTTTCCTAAATCATATAAGTTAGATATGACCCAATCCGTTAAAATATATACCGACCAATAATTTTAAAAATATCAACCAAAACCAATGAAATTTCATCACATTTATTAAGCACATTTAAAAATTCATGGCACATCTAAATTACATGTGATGATATCCAAAGAGATGGATTGGATTGTATATATGATATGATAGAGATAGTTGTTTTTTTCCTATTTTGTCTGCGCGTAAAGACAATGATTGTATTAAAATATTGTAGTTTGCATTTGCAAGCTACCCCACGAACGTAATGCGTTCTTACAGATTCTTATTGTTGTCGTTGATTAATTATCTGCGCTACGTTTCGTCATCTGAGTGGACACCCTTTTATAAAGAAGTCGAGTTTCTTCTCTATAAATCCATGCGCTTCCACGACGACCAATTCTCATCATCATCTTCTTCTTCGTTTTCTTCTGGTTCTTAAATGGTGGCTTAGGGTTTAGGATGGCGGTGTGAGGTGGGTACTGTGAAGAGCTGACAGAAGATAGAGAGCACAGATGATGATGTTAATACAAACAAAGATTTGTGTTTCAATCTCTGTGCTCTCTATGCTTCTGTCATCACATCATTCCCCCTTCACACCATTCTCCCATCATCACTTCTTGTCTATTCTTCATGTGTCTTATCCTTCGCTTAATTTCAATATCATATTATCTTCTTATATTGTGTTGATTTATCTGAATAAACTACTCATCTTTTGTTTACTTTCTTTGAATCTTAAGGTCTTATTGTTAAATTTCTAGAGTCGGGTCAATTTACATGGGAAGTGTACTCGAATATAACGTATAAAAAGGATGAGACCGCAGTGTAAAAGACTTGAACATATCAATTACTATGGTCTGCATTCCCTCTTATAAACCCATTCATCCCACTTTTTATTTTCCAATGTGGAACAATTTACTCATATTTCAACACACTCTCCTCAAGTCCAACCACCTAACAAGTTGGACTTGACAATTCAAATCGGTAGATTACCAACCAATTAATTTCAATAAGCATGACTAACCCCCGGTAAGGTCACTCAGGATATTCTGAACCCGCTCCGATACCATGTTAAATTTCTAGAGTTGAGTCAATTTACATGGGGAGTCAGCTCGGATATAACGTAAAAAATTTGAACAAATCAATTACTATGGTCCATATTCCCTATTATAAATCAATCCATCCCACTTTTTATTTTCCAATGTGAGACAATTTACTTATATTTCAACACTTATTGCACTCAAGACAAGCAATAACGGGGTCTATTATATCCGCTCTTAAACATAGATGACGTTAAATGTTGACCATATGGCGGATTAGGGACTGAGAGTGAACCATTTGGGAGATTAATCCGAAGAGAATGTTGTTTAAGTGTAACTTATAAAAATGTTGGTTAATATATTAAAGTATTTTATTTACTCATATTACATGTACCATTCTTTGAATTTATTTTTAAAATTTAATGATACAATTCATTTTTGGGAAATTTTCCCAATGAGAGAAACTCTCTTTAATCAAATGAATTAATATGATGAGAAACAACATAAATGAACGATCGTTAATTCTCTATTATAAAAAGAATATGAAACAATATGCTACACCTACAATTGTGTATATGATACCCTCTATTTATAGGTTTCACACAACGAACACTAAGAAATATCTAAACAAATAGTCTACAATGTTTGCACCTATATTCTAAATATAACTTTTCCACATATTTGACAACATTTTCTCTATTATAACCAAGAAGATATATCATCATATGTTAATCCATTTATTATTTGTCTCAATTAAGAAAATAATTTTCCCCTTCGACAATCACAAATTCGATTAAAGTCTAATCCGACTGTTATCGAATATATTCATCACAATTATTCGATGAAATCCTATAATTTTGAAAAAAAACTAAATCAAATATGATGTTATGTTATGCATATTGCACTACAATCATATGTTCATGTTATCGATCTTCCATGTCAATCGTCATTACCTCAAGGGTGTCGGTGAAACTTGACTAAGTGTATTTATAAAACTGGTATGAGACTAAGATCATCCTTAGAAAATAATGATAATAAAACATTAATTAAAAAGTGCTATTTTAGGACAAACGATGATGATATTGATGAGATACTATTTTGATATTCTTTTCATTTTTATTAATAAAGGAATCTAGGGGTGGGAATGGATTCGGTCCAAAGGGTTAAGAATTTTTCTTGACCAGTCAACGAGTTGACCCAACGGGTTGAAAGTACGGTCCAATCCGTCAACGGGTTGAAAAATCTAAACAATAAAATTAAAACATTCAATTTTAATCTTAAAATTTTAAAAAAAAAATCAAAATTAGCTCCATTCAACTCGTATAATAATATTTAACGAATTAACCCAACGATTGACTTGTTTGTACGGATTGGACCGACCCAACAGATTGGGCTGACCCATACCCACCCCTAAAGGAATCACACCAAAGATGTAAAATTAATAGATAAATATATAGTTGGATTATAGTGGATTATAATATATTAAACGAATCTAGTAAAATGACACCTGTCATTATTTGATTGGCTGAGTCCTCACTTACATTTAAAACAAAGTGTTATAGCGCTTGTATCAGAGAGGCAAAAGCAATACAGGACAAGGACTGAACTCGGCCAACAAATTAGCATCAACGTGCTTTGAATGAATAGCTTCCATGCTCAGTATAACTAGATCCATATTCATTTCATCCGCAACTTCTCCGATAATCGCAGTCGGCTTCTTCCCTTCCCCAAGTCGCTCTAATATCTTAAATTCTTTGAACCCCCCTGAATCAAACACGTATTCCCATCATCCAACTACGAGATCAATAAGTTAATCGTCGTAGAATGAGATGAACAAGCTTACCTTCGGATAAATGCCACCGGATGCTGGCGAGTTGAGTCTCGTGCTCCGACAACTTTTCCTTCTCATTTTCATCAACAACTGCAAAATTCTGTATTTCACGTTTTCATGGTAAATGATAAGCGAGTATTCGGTCATGAGCAATACCTACTACAGTTATGTCAGCTCCATATTTCTTTGCCAATGCTGCAGTTGTTGCTGTTGCCTAATCAAAGTATGTGCAGAAATATGAAAGAAGAGAGCTAGCAGAAGGGATTAATTTAAGCCCTTTCCATGAATGCAAATGCAAGTTTCATTACGAGGCGAATAAGACGAAGAAATTTGCAATTTACATTTCATTTTCAGTCACCTATAAGAAACACTGAATATGACATATGAATTTACAGCATATTCTTTATTCTACGGCAAAGAGATCAAGATGTTAGCTTTTATACCTGTTTTGTACCCTCAGTGAGATACGGGTTTCTATCTATGACTGGTAAAAGCAACTTCTTGAATCCACTAAATGTATCCACAACAGGAGTTATTTGGGGATCCTTAGCTTCGAATTTAACTGAAGACAATGAATGTAAACATAGAATGTGAAGCTAACGCAAGCAACGAATTACCCATATCGAAATAATGCCCTAACACAGCTTCAAATTCCAATCGAATAGCTATAAATTGTAAATACTCAATCTAGATTCCTAAAAGGAAAATCATATGGATTCCGTGAATGATTACATAAATGCTTGCAAGCTTCCCAATTTTAATGATAAACCAAAAGAATCATGTGGAGTCCTAAAAAGGATTAATAAATCCACAGAATAATAACTTCAAAGCACCTCGAAGATAAGCTTTTTGAAATTTGCGAGAAACGGAGAGATTGCGAGCCTTAGCATTATTTACCCAAGGCGACAGGGAATGGATTTTAGCGGTTTCAGGCGGATGATAAAATCGGCAGTGAACGAGAGCCATTAGAGGATGAAGGTTTTTTTCTTGTAAAAAGCTTATAAATGGAAATGGACGCGTGGTTAATAAATCACAATTAATTATATTTAATAATAATGAGTTAAGGTTAATAATTTAATTAACAACCAAAAATTAAGATTTGACGTAATTTAATTATTTAAACAAAAATATGAATGCAAACACCTTCATATCTTCCTTAGGGCTTTTGTTCCACCATTGCAATCGTAAGATCTCGAGAAGATGGCGGGAATCAAGTGGTCGCTGGACGATTCCGACGTATCTCAAGCGGCGCGGCAGGTTACCGCCGTAGATCTGATCTCCGACGATGATCGCTCCGTAGCCGCGGACTCGTGGTCAATCAAGAGCGACTATGGGAGCACTCTTGACGACGAACAGCGTCACGCTGATGCAGCGGATGCGTTGTCTGCGGTTTCCTTCCGAGCTGCTTCCGACTACAAGTCATTTTCTCTATGCATTTTGATAATTTTATTGTTTTTTGTTTTACGGCCTTGAAAAGATGTTTGGTTCAATTTCAATGTGAGATTGATTGACTTTGTGTTTGTTGTTTTGAGGATCGTTTTTGAATTTGATGAACGTGATGTATTATGTGGCAGCTCTGACAAAGATGAGCCAGATGCGGAACCTGTTTCATCAATGCTTGGCTTTCAGAGTTATTGGGACTCAACATATGCACATGAATTGACAAATTTCCGGGAACACGGCCATTCTGGTGAAGTTTGGTATGTCCCAACCTGGAACATATACTTCGGAGATTCTGTTATTTTTCGATTGCTTCTTGTAGTCCTATTCTTTTAGCTAAAATGTATCTTATGTAATGTGTTGCTCCTTGTTTGTTGAGACAGAGCTTGAGTTAGAAAGTGGAATTTATGTTTTTCACGCTGTAGGTTTGGTGCTGATGTGATGGAAAATGTTGCTAGTTGGACCAGAAACCTATGCCTTGAGATTTGTCAGCGTCAATTGGTAGATAATGTAGATGTGATAAATTGTTTGCCTCCTGGACAGCATGTAAATGACTTGTCCTCCTGGAGTGTTCTAGATGTAGGAACTGGTAATGGGTTGCTTCTCCATGAGTTTGCTAAACTTGGGTATGGAGGCTGTTTCCATTCTACGTTTGCTAAACTGGACTGTTAGTTAACTGGTTGGACCTTTTGTTATTGAAGTTAACTTGTCTTATTTTTTGATTTAGGTTCTCTGATCTCACTGGAAGTGATTATAGCGAAGGAGCAGTTGAATTAGCTCGAAGCCTTGCTGATCGTAATGGATTTACTCATATCAAGTTACTGGTAATTCTTCCAATCCTTACTTTAACTGAATATGTGCTCTGTATATGCTTCATCATCAATTAACCCCTCCTACTTAATGCTTTTTAGGTTGATGATGTTCTTGACACAAAACTAGATAGAAAGTTCCAGCTAGTCACAGATAAAGGCACCCTAGATGCAATTGGGTTGCATCCTGATGGTCCTATTAAAAGGTATCTTATAACATTTTTTTGAACTGAAGTTTCATTAATATAGGAATAAAATATCGTTATTCCGTATATGGCGTTTGAAGCCATTCATGCATTGATCAGCGAAAACGATTTGAAAGTCTTCTGTAGTATGTTATACGACTGGATATTAGACTTTTTTACGAATATCCTTTCAGGATGATGTACTGGGACTCCATTTCCGGAATTGTTGCTCCCGGTGGATTGCTAGTGAGCATATATATATGATCCTTTAGTTGCTTTTGTTAATGGTTCACTTTAGAAGCTTCAAATTTCATTGTTTTTTCATCAGGTGATTACTGTGTGTAACAGTACAAAGGATGAATTGATACAAGAAGTGGAGAGTTTTAACCAGAGAAGGAATTGTGTAGAATCTGAGAACCAAGATGCAGCAGTAGCAGCCAGAGATAATGACACTATGTTCGAATACGTCGATCACATTCGCACTTACCCGACGTTTATGTTTGGTGGTGTAGTGGGATCTCGAGTTGCTACGGTGGCTTTTCTAAGGAAATGATTTACCTTCCAGTCTTCAGTTGTCTCCCTTTTAATCCAGGTTCTTTTGTTCAGATTCTTATGCTATAATTCACTGAATCCAAATAACAATGAGTCTAATTCATGTTAAAGTTAAATGCCCATTGTCTCATATAGGATAAATTAGAAGTGTCTTGTTTTTATAAGAGAATTGATATCATGATTTGATATCAATTATAACAAACTTCTCTTATATTATAAAAATATATCGATGTATGATATGATTTGATAATTAACTTATTGATTTGATAATTAACTTATTGAAGCCATATAAATTGGATAAAACTATTTCAATATGAAGGGAGTTTTGAGAATTCCCATATATTATGAAAATAGAATTGTTCTAATTTATAAGAGTTTGAGTTATTATCATTAATAGGTTTAATATAGTTGATTCACTTATTTTATGAATTGACCACACAAACATCTCTCAACCTTAGGGTATAAGCATTTGAGTAGAGTTTTGGGTTTGTCCATATTTAGAAGACAAGTAACTTATCCTACATTCCGGCACTATGAGTCTATTAATACAACTCTAAGTGTGTGTTTTGATTGCATTGTCATTCTTAAAATATATTTTGAATTCGTTTACAGAACTTTCCAACTTTTTCATTCTCATTTTACATTATATTATCAAAACACGTTATGTTTTTTACTCTTTAACGCAAAATAATCATTTACACACATTTTGAATTGTTGAAGTGCATTCTAATAATTTTCTGACCAAACTACCCCTCCCAATATAAAACATGTGTTTTACCAATGTTTGTATAACTGACGGTATACCAGTACGTCAAATTTCGAGCAGTAACAGTATTTTTCTGGTACCGTTCAGTATCGGGTATTAAGGTCGATTTCCGGATTTTTTTGGGTTCGATCCTAAAAAATAATTAAATATTATTTAAAAATAAATAAATAAAATTTGGTACCGATCGTACCGATCCGGTACGGAATTAAATAAATCTTTTTTTCTATAATTAGAAGAGTAAAATAATAATTTAATATTTATAATGCATTTTCATGAATATTTTTTACAAAACATAATTCTTAATTAATTATTCATTTTTTACCATACTGAACATTTAAACAAATTTATATTCTATAAATAAATTCTGAGAATCAATTCTAATACATATTTACATTATCATAATACATAAAGAACACACCATCGAAGAAGATGTTGGTGAAGCATATTACATAAAAACAATATTAAGATAGATCTATCGATTGAAGAACCAAACAAGTCAATGTCATAGCACAATAACAACATATTCTCTACTCTTGAACATCAAGAGTTGAGTTATTACTGAACAGATAGTCACATATCACAAAGGATAATAACATGACAATTGGAATGAGTGAAGGATCTTCAATTTTCAGGGTTCTCCTCCGAGTTCCATTCTTAAGTTGTCATAAGGATACACCTTAGGCGTCTGTTAACCACACATCATCTAATTATCATACAAAAATCTTCAACACCAAATAAAACAATTGTACAACAATGTGATTTCATGTTCACCAACATCAATATTCAAAGCGAAAACAACTGCAAAATGGTGTTTTCATGTGATAGGGGATAGAGATTATGTCTAAGGGATATGAATCGAGTTTTTTATTCGATTATCCCTAAAAAGCATATCTAAATGCAATGATATAATGATTCAATCTGTATAATGTAAAAACTTACAAAAGGAATTTTGGATGCTTTGTCATTCCACACAGCTAACATACCCAGAGATGCGAAGAAGCTTAATCCTCCACACAACCAAGCTAATGCCTCGTACTGATCTCATTAAAAAAAGACTAATTTTTAAACCAATTTGAAATTTTCTAAATCAAGCAATGAATATTGACTCAATCAAATTTCTCATCTGCTTACCTTTCCAACGGTACTAGCGATACGATCGATACAAGGCTCTGGAAATGGTGTACCGTTATCCCACATAAGATCATCGTCCGCCGTAAGCTGCAATGTCACAATCACAACTGAAATTAGGGCAAACAAAGTAGAAATAGAAAATATGCTTCACCGGCTTGTCGGGGACGATGTGCTTCCCGACTGGAAGTCCCATTCCAGATCGCCAGCGAAGTGACATGACGGTCGTCCGCGCAACGGCGCCGTTTCCGCCCAAAATCCGTGACGCTACGTGGCTCAATCTTCCTGCCATCACAACTCAACTCCACATCGCCTTCGTCACTTATATTTCTAATGGGCTTTTATAACCAATGGGCCGGGCCTAGTTTAAAATCCAATTCCTTCATTCAAATCTTTTGAGACTTTGAGTATCTAGTCATTTTATATGATTTAGAGTAAACATCAAGATCCAACGGTTATGAATCATTCGTTAATTAGGTTTGTATAGTTCACCTTTTTAAAATTAACGTGCGGTAAGGTGTAGTGAGATGTCGTGAATTGTAGTGAAATATAATGATCGTGAATTTTTAAATATGTTTGATAAAATTATACTATTATAATCGTGATTTATGTAAAGATACTAATATATCATTATATATAAAAAAAATAATAAATATAATTATCTTATAATTAATAGAAGTAAGTGTAAATAAGTTTTTTCCAAAATCACGATGAGACACAGTTGCTTTTAATAGCTGTGATAAAATCTTGATTATTTAACGACTATAACATTTCAATTAAGCTTGTGTTTTATGTACCATAAAAAAATCATGATCTTGACATCGCATTGAATCTCACCGTCGTTTTAATTTGAGTTCGAAACAAACTCAATATCTATCAAAATTGTAGAGAAATCGGTTGAAAATTTATTTTTTATTTTTACTTTATTTTAAATTCACAAATATATATAAAATTAGTCAAAAGAAGAGCCTAATTTAAAGGAAATTACAGGTGTATCGTGGCTGTATGACTTGTAAAATGCAAAGACAAGATAAATGATTGTCTGCATTAGGACAACCATTAAACCACATGCTGTGGGGCTGTCATGAAACAAAAAGGTAACTTGTTTTCACACTTGGATAATTAATTTTATTTATAAATAATATATATTATGTTATTATTAATAAATGATGCCATTTATTCCGGTGTAGCATGTAAAAACATTTATTTTAAATATTTATTAGTGTGACACCAAATTTGGTGTTATAATTTGATAGTTTGGGGTAATTTTGATTTCCAAAGTTTTATAGTTTTGACAGTTATGATCCAAAAGTATAAGATTACAAAATAAATTCTCATACTTTATAAGTTTTGACAAAATCAGTTGTATGTATAACATAATTGATTTACAAATTTTCAATTTTGACAATGGTTATCCTCAGTCAAAATCAAATTATTGGAACTGAGATTTTGCAAATTTAGAGATTTGATTTACCAAATATTAGAAACTTGAATGCCAATTTTCCAAAACGTTAAAGTTTTATAATCGTTAAAAATTATAGAGGTCAAATTTGTCAAATCATGAAAATTTGGGGACGAAGGTGTCATGTTCTATGTTTTTTAATAACAATGGAGGGTATAATAGTCTTAATATTTTCTAATTTTTAAATTTTAATGTAATTTAATGTGTTGTTAGTTGTTAGTTGTTAATTAACCAATTCACAACATGAAATGGTATTTATTAAGAATTTGACTTTATGATAAAAGATTAATAAAATTAAATAGAAATTGCAAGCAATACTAACAGTTAAAGTGCATTCAGAGTTTACAGGAATAATTGCTAAGGCCTAAGGGTAAAGATGAAGTTATACCATATATTATAAATAAATATGTTGGTTTTCATCTATTTTATAATAACTGGTGTTTGTAGAACCCTATTTTAAAATAGTATAAATAATATATTTTTAAAATTTTGACAAAAAAACATACAAACTTTTTGGTTGTATTGACATATAAACATTAAAGATTTATAAAGTTGATGTACTCTAAAATTTTATAATTGTGTATTGATTATTTGAAGTTCAAAATGTTCAATTTTTACCCTATTAGCCATAAGTATTTTTAAATGTATTACTAATTTGTATTTATATCTTAACTTTTAAAATATATATTGATTATATATCCAACTTTAAACATCTCAAAAATAAATCATTTAATGGTTATTCTTAAATAATATTGAAAATGTAGGTGCTAGATACATAATTTCTAGTAAAATTTATAGAATTTGATTAATTTTATATTGGGAGTGTGCTCTATATTACGTACAAGAAAAAATATATCACATCGTAAAAGATTTGAAGAAATCATTTACTATGATCTACAATCTTTCTTATAACTAATTCAAACCACATCTTTTGTCCGATGTGGGACAATTATTGAGTTTGTTTGGGTTGGCGTTGGTAACTCAAGTGAGTTGAACGCAAATTTTTAAAACGTGATTTTTATAAACATAAGACAAATTGCATTGCGTTCACCTTTATTTTTCTGCGTTTTCGTCATCGCTACTAATAGTAGCTATCATCACAACGCGATTTTGTAAAAGACTAAAATAATAAAATATTATTCAATATTTTCATACCAGAGACGGTATACCGTTAACTTTTGGACAATATTGATATTTTTTTTCAATAGCCCGAAACCGGGTATTATGATCAATATTTGGGGTTTTTTAGAGTTCAATCCTAAAAAATTAATTAAAATAAAATTGGGAATCGGTGATACCCAAATTTGGATCGCCGATACCGTATGCCAGCGATACCGTATCGCTAACATCTAAGTGTAAGAAAATGTATAAATACGAAATTGAAGTGAAGAAAGTGACTCAACTTTTCAAATATCATTTTCAAATTAGGCACTTACAGCTCTACATTTTGTCACCATATGCAATCTATTTCATAAAAATTTGCATAACCCCACACTCAACACTAGGGTAGTGTTTTAAATTTCCGGTATACCTGCCCGGTATACCGGAAATTTCGGACTTACCGGATTCGGCCGATATTTTGCCAAAATACCGGCCGGTACGGGTTTTTTCGGGTCAGGTAGGATTTTTTGCGGGTTGGGTCGGGTTTTATATTAAAAAAAATAAAATATGATTTTTTTATAATTTAATTTATTTTAATATTCTGGTACGGATCCGGTACATATCCGGTATACCGATCCAATCTTCTTATTGGATCGGTATACCGGCCGGTATCGGTTTTTAAAACATTGCACTAGGGCTACAAAAAACCCGAGTCACCTCGGGTGCAAAACGAGCATGCTCACTTCGAATAATTAATTTACCGAACTCGTGTTTTAAGTCTTGTATTTTTATTGAAGCTTTCAAAGTTTGTGAAATGTATTTTAATTTTATGTGTAAATTATAAATGAAAATACAACATTTTTTGCTCAAAGACAAATATTTTGCATGATTTTAAATTTCGCTATGGGGTCGGGTTTTTTTTAATTAAATTCATTTTTATTTTAATGTTCAAAATTCCAAAGTTAGGTATATAAAATTCCAAATCTATATAATTTAATGATAAAAATGAGAAAATTGCATAATTAACCACCCAACTTAAGAGTTGTGTAAAGGACATGCCACCACTTACGAAATTGTAGGAATGATACTTCAAATTATCAACACCATTTGTTTTTACATATGACATTCTAGCACCAAGTTTTCCGTTAATTGAAAACCGTTTAAAACCCATCACAAAGTACGAAAATAAGACCATTTTGAAAAATTATACAAAATTTACACTTGAAATTCGAGAATTGTGTATAAATATTAAATATTACGAGTTCATTAAAGTGTCAATGATAAACGGTATTGGAAACTTTGGTTGTTTAATGTGTATTTAATTGAAGTTAAAAGGTTATAAATGCATATTTTTGTACAAAAAATATATTATATTTACAATTTCGTAACTTGAAGAGTATGCTCTTTACACATCGCGTAAGTTGGGGGCCGTAGACAAACATCACCTCATTTAAAATATTAAAATTGATTTTATATAAAATATTAATTTTAAATAATATAAAATACCATAATAAAATATTTTATTATGTGAGTTAAAATCTTAATATTTCATAATAAAGTAATATAATATAAAAAAATTAAATAGATTGTCAATATCAGATCTTGACTTAAGTAACAGTACATCAAATATTAGCTGTATAACACTATAAACTAATAAATAACAAGGGCTTTTGATTAATAGAGCAGTCAACGCAAAATAAGTTTAAGACAATAATTAATGTTAATCCAAAAATAGAACAAGCCATTAATATCTCGTTAAGCATATTAAATATCACATTAAGGACGACCCATTAAGTACGTGTTCTGATTGCATTGTCAGAATACATTATCATTTTTAAAATGTATTTTGGATTCATTTACAGAACACCCAAACGTTTTCATTCTCATTCTGACAATGTATTTTCAAAATGCGTTATGAGTTTTCTTATTCAACACAAAATGACTTTAATCCCTAATTTTGAATTCCTATAATGCATTTTAAAAATTTTTTAAACAAACTACAATTCTGACCAAATCCCTTATTTCTAAGGGTGTTTACTATTCGGTAAAAATTGAATACCGAACCGTTTATCGATTTTTTTACCGAACCGATACCAAATTATAAAATCGGTTCTATATTTGGTTTCCCTCGAATACCAATACCGAAACGGTCATTTCGGTTAGGTAAAAAAAATCATTATTCGGTAATACCGAATTTAACATTTTCTTTAATTTAAAACTAATATTTTTGTATTTAATTATATAATTAAATGTATTATTATGATTAATTTTATGTGTAATTTGATTAAATTTTAGAAAATTCGGTATATCGGTAAATACCGAAACCGAACCGAAACAATTCGGTATTTACCGAACCGACAAAATTCGGTTCGGTATTCACTAGCTAATTTTTTGACTTATTTTGTATTCGATAATTGAAATTCGGTTCGATTTGGTTCGGTATTTACCAAATGAACACCCCTACTTATTTCTAATTAAATAAATCTTGTTTTCTATAATCATATAGGCAAAATAATATTTTAGTATTCAGAATGCATTCTCATAACCATTTTTTACAGAACATTATTCTTATTTCATTATTCATTATTTACCATGCAGAACACTTAAACAGATTCACATTTTATAAATACATTATGACAATCCATTTTGAAAACACATTTACATTCTCATAATACACACAGAAGACACCCTAATAGTACTATTAAAGTAAATAATAGTATATAAAAGTTAGATAACATTAATTATATCAAAGCTATTTACTAATATTGCAAATATTTCAATAGATGAATACTGAGGTATAAAAGAAAATTTATAATTTGAAAAAACTTACGTTCATAATATGATTACATTGCATTTAAAAAACGAGAAATTATGATAATTTTTAAAACGCTAAAAATTATACATAAATGTTATATGAACACAATTAATAAATAAAATAAAATATAAAAACCCTCTTAATAATAAAAAATAGAGAAAATGATATCCGTAATTTGATAAATTTCAATATTTTGATCAGTGAGGTTTTTTAGGGCATTTTAGTCCCCCAAACATTGATTTTGTTTCTAATGTCGTCTATATTTGATATCCAAAGTTGATTTTTTCGAATGACTTCTATAATCGAAATATGAAAACGTTGCTGATTATTTTTGTCACTAATATTTGATGATTAATTTTGTTAAATTATTACAAATATAATGACTTGTTTTGTTATTCACAAATTTTAGAGTTTGTAATTGTCAAAATTATGAAATTTTGTAATCAAATTTATAGTAGCGCCCAAAAATTATATAATCGGGACATAATCTAAATAATTCAAGATTGATTTACAATTAATTAAAATATTAAAAAAAAATCAATAAAGACTAAAGAATA